>JAPQNM010000017.1:7761318-7771318 GCA_029783475.1 Metacarcinus magister | reverse complement strand
CCACCTCATAACCTCACCAACACTTCCTTACTCCATCCAGTGCACGAGAGGGAGGGAGAGAGGGAGAGGAAGCCGGGACAGACAGGAGGCTTCAGGGGCTGACCACCGTACAACACATCACTGCACTACCATTAATATTGCTGTCACTACCCACGTGGAAACTATAGAACAACCATCTACATCACAACCTACTACATCACATACTGTTGGCACCAATAGGCTTTATAGAGGCCTCTTGCCCGTTATTTAGCGTAGGTTTAGATTACAACCATGAATTGACTTGTTTTTATTTTATTATTTTTTGTATTACAGTTTATTGAATTTTTTGTATATCTATCTGTCTTTTAATATAACGTGTTAGTTCTTATTAAATGTAAAACTGTACTTCTTAATAGAAAAAAAATAGTACAGCTTTTAGTAAATGGATGTATTACTGCAATAAACTAAATAATCCTAATCATAATAATAATAATAATAATAATAACAACAACAATAACATCTTGCCTCGTACTTACAGGGAGATAGACACAGAAGGAAGGCAAGTGAAGGGCCTCAAACCCCCACAAGTCATCCTGGAAAACAAAAGAACACCACCACTCAGTATTGATTATCGTCCTCTATCCTGGGTTTAAGTTTGAGGCTTGAATACCCGCCACCAACCCTTCCTTGCCGCCCTTCCTCCCTCCCTCGGGTAACGAATAATGGCGCTGATCATCCTGTAATTAAAATAGAAAAAAATTTAACCGATATCGATATTTTTTCTTTTTAAGCCAGTTTGACCTCAAGTTCCGCCCATGTGAAGAAAGGTCATGGCTGTTCCTTGCTTCTTTTTTTTTTTTTTACCTTTTTATCTTCGCTATACGTAACATTATTTCCTTTTCTTCGTGACATGTGAGTTTTTTTCTTCTATTTATTTGTCGATTTAGTTTGTATATTACTTTGGTGTTGTATTAAAAATGGTTTTATACTTACTATTGTATTTTGTTCTTATATTTAGGTGCTACTATTACTACTGCTGCTACTATTACTACTACTCCTACTACTACTACTACTACTACTACTACTACTATTACTACTACTACTACTACTACTACTACTACTACTACTACTATTAAAACTTCTCAACACGACCCGTAAAGCCAAACAAATAGTTGAACAATTTCTGAAAGTTACAACACGACTTTAAACTCCTTGACATAGAGAAGTGTATGTACATTTTAATGTGTGTTATGATAGCTGTGTGTGTGTGTGTGTGTGTGTGTGTGTGTGTGTGTGTGTGTGTGTGTGTGTGTGTGTGTGTGTGTGTGTGTGTGTGTGTGTGTCTTTTGTTCGCCACGCCAGAGACGGAAGGAAACAAGAGAGGTGATGAAATGTAAGACCAGAAGGAAAGATGAGAAAAGGAAACGAAAGAAAAAGAAAGGAAGAGGAAGAGAAAGGAAATAACGTTAAAGATAAAGAGAAGATAAGGCAAAGAAGGGAAGGGAGAGAAAATGAATGAAAGGATGGGGAACAAAGGGACATAGAAGAGAATGGAAGGAAGGAATGAGATCAAAACATGAGAAATAAATAATAAGAAAGAAAAATATAATAAAATAATGATAAAAGAAAGGAAGAAGAAAATGTTAATGAAAATATGACATCAAAGAACGTGATGATAAACGACTTGACATGAATTTTTGATAATGGAGGAAAAAAACATGATACTAACTCTCTCTCTCTCTCTCTCTCTCTCTCTCTCTCTCTCTCTCTCTCTCTCTCTCTCTCTCTCTCTCTCTCTCTCTCTCTCTCTCTCTCTCTCTCTCTCTCTCTCTCTCTCTCTCAAAAAACCCAAAACAACACAAAATTAAATAATCAATAAACATTACAAGAAACTTCATCGAACTTATATTTTTTTGGCCTTAATTTAGAAGAGGATCCAACCCTCTTAATGAACCTGTTATTTTGGCTCTTCGGAAAGGGGGAGAAAACTGACCAATCAATAGCCAAGTAGCCAGAGTGACGTCACAGCGATGAGAACCAATGAGAATGCAGCAAATAAGAAAGAAAAAAAAAGTTCAATTTCCATCTACGTTCTAAGAAAGATAGAAGGAGGAGAAGGAGGAGGAGGAGGAGGAGGAGAAGGAGGAGGAGAAGAAGAGGAGGAAGGATAATGTTAAAATCCTTTCACTCTCTTCATCAAATATGTATGAAAAGGTTTCTTCCTCTGCCTTTCACGGAGCTATGGAGAGAAGGAGAGAGAGAGAGAGAGGAAATGAAGGAAAGAAAGGGGAAGGAAAGAGGAAGGAGGGGAAGGAGAGGAAGCAAGTGTGAGAGATAATAATAAAAAAATAATAATAATAATAATCAAAAAACACAATAACATAAGGAAATAAAAATGGAAAATAAAAAGTTAAGTCAAAAAAAGAAAGGAAAGAACAACACAAGGAGAAAGAAAACTAAAAAATAAACCAGATAAGAAATAAAAGAAAAAGAAAATAAAAAGAAAATAGAGGTGACAGTAAGGGATGCAAGGAAGGGTGAGCAGGTAACGAAGGAGGAGTGAAGTAATACATGATAAAGATGGAGAAGAAGGGAACACTAATTATGAGGTGGCAGGGGTAGACATGATAAATGAGAAGAGGAAGAAAGAGAGAGAGAGAGAGAGAGAGAGAGAGAGAGAGAGAGAGAGAGAGAGAGAGAGAGAGAGAGAGAGAGAGAGAGAGAGAGAGATTTACCTGCTTTCACACCTGTATAAAAGAACCTAATTACCTACACACACACACACACACACACACACACCACACACACACACACACAGGTAATTGCGTCTTATATTATATAACTCCTAAAAATATATATAAAAAAACGTAATATATTTCTAATTAAACAAAACATTTAACCAACACTTCTACCTCCTCTTCCTCCTCCTCCTCTTCCTCCTCTTTTCCTCCCCATTTCCTCTTCCTTTTATGCCTCCACTTCCTTCCTCTCTCCACACACCTTCTCTCTTCTCCTACCTACCTATTCTGTTTCCCTCCTCTCTCTTTCCCTCTTTCTCCTACATTTCCTTCCTTCCTCTCATTATAAACTCATACACCCACGACTCATCACCTCTTCTTCTTCTTCTTCTTCTTCTTCTTCTTCTTCTTCTTCTTCTTCTTCTTCTTCTTCTTTTCTTCTTTATATTCTTATCCTTGTTACTTATTCATTTTTTATTTTTTTTATTATTTGATGTCATTTATTTGTATTTGTTTACTTCTCTGTGTTGATCTGTTATTCTCTCTCTCTCTCTCGCTCTCTCTCTCTCTCTCTCTCTCTCTCTCTCTCTCTCTCTCTCTCTCTCTCTCTCTCTCTCTCTCTCTCTCTCTCTCTCTCTCTTTCTTTTGTAATCTATTCAGACAGTAAATATTAGCTTTAAAGAGTTTTATGCCAAGCGGTTCATTACGTAAATCTGCATCTCTCTCTCTCTCTCTCTCTCTCTCTCTCTCTCTCTCTCTCTCTCTCTCTCTCTCTCTCTCTCTCTCTCTCTCTCTCTCTCTCTCTCTCTCCATTATTTGCATTATTCCTCTTCCCTTATTCGTCTCCCTGTATCCTTTTCATCATTCTAATCTTCTCATTCCTCTTCTCATTACTTCTATTCCCTCATTCTTTATCTCTGTCACCCTTTCTCCTTCCTTCCTTCGTTCGCTATCTCTCGCTCTATTTACTTTTCTTTTGCCCTGTTTCCACGTTCATTACCTTTTTTGTTTATTCTTGTTTGTACTTCTGTTTTTTTAATTTTTTTTTTATTGCATATTATCGATTATTTCATATTTACTTTTCTTTATTTCCTTCCTTCTCCACTTTTCTGTTTTGTTCCTCCTCTTTAGCTTGTCTTCCTTTTCCTTTTTTTTTATATTTCGTTGTCGTTTTCCACTTACTCCTCCTCCTCTTCCTCCTCCTCCTCCTCCTCCTCCTCCTCCTCTTCTTCCTATGTCCCCCACTTTATCAAGTTTCAAGCATCCCCATCCTTTCTTAACTTTCCTGAACGCTGCAAAATAATTAAGGAACTTGGAAGAGAATTAAAGAAAAACACAAGAGAAGGAGACAAGACTTAGTTAAAACCAGAGGATATTTTTTGGGTGTTTAAGTTAGTATAGAAAACAGAGAACCAACAGCAATAGGTTTTTGAGATAATTTGATGCGTTTTCAATATATTTTTTGGGTCTCTTGTACGTAAATTATGTTCGTAAGTGGTTCATGATTTTTATATTATATTTGAATTCGTTTTTTTTCTTTTCTTCTTACTATTTTATTTTTTATGGGAGTTTTGAGGAAGAAAATATATGTATAAAAGTTATTTTGTCAAAGTTTAGTGTTGTTGTAAATAGTGAAAGTGTATGTGTGTGTGTGTGTGTGTGTGTGTGTGTGTGTGTGTGTGTGTGTGTGTGTGTGTGTGTGTGTGTGTATGTGTGTGTGTGTGTGTATATTAACTTCCTATATCAATAACTATACATAAAAAAAACATACACATACATAAATACATACATACAAAACATACCTTCTTATCCATCAACAACACACACACACACACATAACAGGAAATGCAAGAAAAGAAGTAAAAAAAAAACATTCATTAAGAACAACAATCATTTCTTTATAGACTGGAATAGAAGATGTAATTTGTGAGTCATTAATTTTCAGTATTTAGCGTTGTGGTGGTGGGCGGCGGCAGCGTTGCGGAAGGTCATTAAAATACAACCATTATGCTATGCTAAGAGTGGCAAACAGACCTTACACGTAATTAGAAAAGGTTAATGATATCTCGTTAATAAAAATAAATAAATAAATAAATGAGTAAAAGTAAATAAATATAAAAAAAAATCTTGTTGATGACATGAACGATACAAGTAAAGAAATAAATATATACAGATTAAGATTTTTTGTTCTCGTATAAATTATCTCCTCTCTCTCTCTCTCTCTCTCTCTCTCTCTCTCTCTCTCTCTCTCTCTCTCTCTCTCTCTCTCTCTCTCTCTCTCTCTCTCTCTCTCTCATGCTTCCTGTTTGCTTTATCTTGTGTTTTTTAATGTTTTTTATGTATGTTCCCATTTGTATTTTTGTTTATTTTGTTTGTTTGTCTCCGTGTGACTGTTTGACTTTGTATTATTTATGCGTTTGTCTGTCTGTGTCTGTATTTATGTGTGTGTGTGTATGTGTCTGTGTGTGTTTAGGTGTGTGTGTGTGTGCGTGTGTGTGTGTGTGTCCGTAGTTATTTCTCTTTTTATGTGATTCTCTCTCTCTCTCTCTCTCTCTCTCTCTCTCTCTCTCTCTCTCTCTCTCTCTCTCTCTCTCTCTCTCTCTCTCTCCATTTGTTCGTTTATTTGTTTAATTGTTCGATTCGACGTGTAAATACGATGAAATATACATGAATCTTTACTTAAAACGGATGGAAATCGCTTCTTCATCAATTACAAAATACAGAAAATACTTCAATAATCTCAAAGTAATAATAGAGTTTTGTATTAATTAATTTCGACTTCATTCATGCATTGATTCCTGTACGTACGATAGTCCTTAATTAAATGTACGATAGCGACTTCAAAACGACCTCGTACACAACACAAAAGTTAAATAATAATAATAATAATAACAATAATAATAAACACATAAACTAACGATAATAAAACTACAATCATAATAAAATAATAAAACATAACATAAAAATAATAATAATATGAAAACTCTCAAGTACGTCAAGACAAAACTGAGCCTCAAAAAATCCTGCTGTTCTCTCACGAAACAAAAGAGAAGCAATTATAAATGTTCTAGGAAGTCTATAACTCGATCAGGGTCCAATAAAGGTTCCGGTAGTAATATGTTCGCGGAAATCGGCTTATGTGGTTTAAAGTTGAGGCTTTCATTCACTTTTTGAGAGAGAGAGAGAGAGAGAGAGAGAGAGAGAGAGAGAGAGAGAGAGAGAGAGAGAGAGAGAGAGAGAGAAAAAAAAAACCGGGGGGGAGGAGAGGGAATGAAAAGCAATGAGAGTTTGGGATTGTGTTCTCTCTCTCTCTCTCTCTCTCTCTTTCTCCTTTTTATCTGTGTGTGTGTGTGTGTGTGTGTGTGTGTGTGTGTGTGTGTGTGTGTGTGCGTGTGTGCGTGTGGGCGTGTGAACCCTGGGAACACCTCTACCTCCCTCAGATGTAGTTCGCGTGACTGTGGTGAGAGAGGATGGCTGTGATTGGTCAGTCAAGTCATGCAATCTTCAACCAACGCCTCTCATTGGTCGATCACGTGATGCAGTACGACAAGGGGGAGGGGAAAAGATGGCCGACTGCTGGAAGGGGAGGAAGGAAGGAAGGTGAAGGAAGATAGGAAGGTAGATAGGAAAATAGGTAGGAAGGTAGAAAGATAGGTAGGAAGGTAGGTAGGAAGGTAGGTAGGCAGGTAGGTAGGAAGGTAGGTAGGTAGGTAGGTAAAGTAGACAGGTATGAGAGGTGAATACACGTGGTGATATATGTACAGGTAAGGTAATGAGACAGGTAACCACACTAGGCAGACAGGTGTGAGGAAGGAATATAAGATAAATAAACAACAAAAAGTAATCATTATGTTTTGTGGTATCGACGCAGAGGATATATTTGACAGCTAGAATGGGAGTGTCTGCGGTAATGTATCTCTTTTCATATTCTTGTTTGACACGTATTATATCAAGAGTATTGTTGCTATCGTACCATGTGTGTGTGTGTGTGTGTGTGTGTGTGTGTGTGTGGGTGTGTTGGAGGAGGAGGATGAGAAGGTGGGTGAACTCAGTATCATCTCATCTCATTCTATACTGAACTACGATTGTTAGGAATGAGACACAAATATATTCTATCGTATTTACTCTCCCTAAATATGTTGCAAGAGTTCAGTCTGTTAAAGAAAGAGGATTCAGTGCAGAGAGAAGAGAAGGAAGACGAGGAAGACGAGGAAGGAGGAGGAAGAGAAGGTCAAAGGTTTTCATTGCCTCAAGAAACTATGTTATTATTCATATGCTTCAAATTTTTCAGCCAGTTGGTAATTAAAAAAAGAAAATAATAATAATAGTAAAATAAATATAAGAGAAGATAATGCAATACTATATAAAGGTTATAGTGTAAGTCTGTCTGTCTTTCTTGTTAAAATTTTCAAGAACTGGATTAAAAACGTAACTTGGAATCGTGTTATTCTTGTGTTAGGAGAAGATGTTGACTTTCGGAATTATTTATTTTGCTTTTGTGTTCCGCGTTTGAAATGTGTTGGGAAAACCTTATTCTTTTTCGTAATATACACCCACGCTACACACCCACACACACACACACACACACACACACACACACATACACACACACACACACACACACATAACCCATATTACTATTCAGTGTCCTAAAAACTAAATAAACAAATAAATAAACACACTTGTTGCTCCTGCTACAAAAAAATACATAAATAAAACACAAGTATTTTATTTCATGCACAAAAGAACAATGAAATAAAAAAAAATCCTGTTTCTCTCAAGTTATTCATACGACACAATGATATTTTTTCTTCAGTACTTGCCTCCTCCTCCTCCTCCTCCTCCTCCTCCTCCTTCCATTAAGTCAGCGTGCCACAAAACCCTTCCCTCCCTCAACACATTTTCTCTCAGCATCACAGATCGACAAGAAAGTGAGTCTCTTCAATCCTGTATGTGCGGGCGTTGCGTGGCTCAGGTCCGGATGCGGATATGGAGCCTCGGATCATCTCTTGATATTTGCATAGTCTGTCTTCTGAAGCGGTCCGGACAATACTAGCATTTCCATATAGATGTCACTGCCGTCTTCTCTCTGTCTCTCCGTGTCTCTCTCCCTCCTTCCCTCTCCCTCCCTGTCTCTCTTTCCTTTTGTTCCTTCCCTCTCTCCCTCTCTCTCTCTCCTTCTCTTTCTGTGATGCAGGTCGTCAATACACATGTAGAATAGTATTAGTTGACTTTATCCTAACATCAACATTCTTAAGAGGCGGTAAATTTACATGAAGTTCGGGTGGACGTGTGTTTGTGTTTGTGTTTGTGTGTGTGTGTGTGTGTGTGTGTGTGTGTGTGTGTGTGTGTGTGTGTGTGTGTGTGTGTGTGTAGCTAAGGGCGTGGAGTTCAACAGCGTCTTGTGTGAGGAAGCGACAATAACAACGTAATTTCATGCATCAATCTTTTTCACTCTAGAGACGTAAAGGGAGTGAGTGTGTAGGAAGGAAGAGGAAGAGGAAGAGGAGGAGGAAGAGGAAGAGGAAGAGGCGATGATAGAACTCTTCCACTCTTCCACTTCTCCACCTGATAACACATCCACCCACCCACACGCCCACGAATTATACTGAGAGAGTAATATAAAGATGCAAACGAGAATGATATAAAAGTGTAGTAAAAACGGAATCACTGTAAGAAGACAGAAAAAAAAACTTAACCCCCAAAAATAAAATAGAAATAATAATAATAATAATAATAAAAATAAAAGATTCTCACATTAGCATTCCTCTCTCCGCATGTTAAGCTTGGCACATCCTCTCATCTCGCTTCTCTGCTTCTCCATGCAATACCTTACCCTTGGGCACCTCTTGTGACGTGATACTCCCTTGATTAATGGGTAATTTAAGCGGCTGGCCTTGAGGAAATTTATGCATCGCCATTATAATTTTCACAGCCTAATTACGGTTTGGTTTATGGCTTCATCACTATTATGGAAGAGAATAAAGGAGGAAATATGATGATAATGGATGTTTGAAGGAACGTCCGATAGCTTGAGGTGAAGCGTGTATTGTATAAGATGATTAGAGTGTGTATATTATAATGATTTTGAAAGATGTATGTGTGTGTGTGCATGTATTCTCTCTCTCTCTCTCTCTCTCTCTCTCTCTCTCTCTCTCTCTCTCTCTCTCTCTCTCTCTCTCTCTCTCTCTCTCTCTCTCTCTCTCGCTCTCGCTCTAAGTACGGTAAAGCAAACAATAATATGAATGTTATTGCTAGTGAGAATTAAAGGGAAGGAATAACACTAATACTTTATGATTTCCTTAACAATCCAAATATTTGTTCATGAATACATAACTCTAATTTTACTCTCAGACAGACAGACAGACAGACAGATAACCAGACAGACAGACAGACAGACAGACAGACAGATAACCAGACAGACAGACAGACAGACAGACAGACAGATAACCAGACAGACAGACAGACAGACAGACAGATAACCAGACAGAAAGATAAACAGAGACAGAAGAAAAAAAAACATATACATACATAATACGATCTTGGAAAAAGTCAAATATAGCAATTCTGATGCAAATTACAAAGTACATATAAGATTTATTCCTTCCATATAGACGAATAACTCCATAGCTGATCAGGGATGACTAAATTATGTATCTACGCGAGTCATTCCTTTTCCTTGTGTCGTTTCCTTTATTTATTAGTAGATGGCGCTGATTCACGTCCCCATTTTCTGTCTCTTATGTTGTTCCCTGATAGTAGAAAAGTCACATTTTTGTTAAGATCATCATTTCCTTGGACTTGTATTTTGTGTCTGAGTTTTATTTTCTTATTCTATTCGTTTTTTATTAGTACTAAAACATTCATATTTTCATCTATTGTTAATTCATTTTAACTTGAAAATTTTCCTGGTTTTCCTCATTGCTGAAAATATCCTTCTTTTCATTATTATTTTCTAGTCTTTTTCTCATACCAAAACAAAAATAAAGTTATTATTCACGAACTTATTACAGAATTATTTTGTATTCTACTCTAAGGTCTTTCTTGCTTTCTTTCTGTCTTTACTTCCTTCTTGAAACACCTTAGAGGAAAGGCAGGTGAGAGGAAGTCACCTGAAAGACGTAACAGGTGAAAGGGGACACAAGAAAGATAGAGAGAGCAAGAAAGAGAGGGAGAGAGAAAAAAAAAATTAACGTGACCCACTTTCCACTAAATTTCCTCCTCCTCCTCCTCCTCCTCCTCCTCCTCCTCCACCTCCTCCTCCTCCTCTTCTTCTTCCTCCT
>JAPQNM010000017.1:7746318-7756318 GCA_029783475.1 Metacarcinus magister | reverse complement strand
TGATAGAAATAAATATTAATGATAGAAATAAATATTAATGATAAAAATAAATATTAATGATAGAAATAAATATTAATGATAAAAATAAATATTAATAATAGAAATAAATATTAATGATAAAAATATATATTAATGATAAAAATAAATATTAATGATAAAAATATATATTAGGAGTTGGAGGAGGAGAAGAGAGACGATTAAACAGAAAGGAAAAGTGAAATAAGTTGGAAATTATGTGTAAACTTTGGAATATGAAAATTAAATGAATTATATGAAACATGAAAATAACAAAATAAAAAAATATGAAAAAAAATTGAATAAAATCAAATGTTATAGAAAAAAGTTGAAGAAAGTTTAGAAAAACAAACTTAAAATGAAGAGAGAGAGAGAGAGAGAGAGAGAGAGAGAGAGAGAGAGAGAGAGAGAGAGAGAGAGAGAGAGAGAGAGAGAGAGAGAGAGAGAGAGAGAGAGACTTTATCTTTAGCTTTTCTTAAGTAGGTTCTCAAGTTTACCTTCAGATCCCAAGAAAGAAAGAATATCTGCTCTCTCTCACTCTCTCTCTCTCTCTCTCTCTCTCTCTCTCTCTCTCTCTCTCTCTCTCTCTCTCTCTCTCTCTCTCTCTCTCTCTCTCTCTCTCTCTCTCTCTCTTACTTTTGGTCTCAATGTGTAATTCGGTTTGAGAATTCGTTTCGAGTCCTAAATGTGAACTGAAACTGCCTCTGAGAACGGTATTTAAGGTTTCGAAGCAAGTTTCATTTCGAGTTTCAGGTTCGTAGGTAAAAAAAATAATTGCAAATGATAAAATAAATAAGTTTCCGTTAAAAAGTTTCAATTATTGGTTTCAGAACGTATTGAATTTTTTCGTTTTTCTTCTTTTTTTTGTATATAAAGCGAGTGGTTATATTTTCTATCGTGTCCTTGTATTTTTCTCTTGTCATTCCTTACTTTTATCTTTTTAATCTTGTTTCTTCTGTATTTGGTATTGTATCTATCAATTTTTTTTTGCATTAAACGGCCTTTTCTCAATTCTTCTCAGCTTACCTCTATTTTCTTTTCATATATATTTAAGGACTGTTTTCTTCTTTTTTTTTGGCTGTTCGCTTTTCCTATTAACATTCATCTGCTACTATTTTTTCTTTCCCTATCAATCTTTCTTTTTTTATTCCTCCTCTTCCTCCTTCGCCTTCTCCTCCTCCTCCTTCTTCTCCTTCCCCTTCTCCTTCTCCGTTATATTCTGCTTCCAATATTCCTTTCACCTAACCTTGCATCAATCTCTTTTACCTTCTTTTCTATTTCTTCTTTAGCTCGCTTCTCTTTCTCCTCCTGTTCCTGCTACACCTCTTCCTCTTACTCCTCCTCTTAGCTTTCCCAACCTCTTTTTTTTTCTGCTCTCGCTCTCTCTCCTTCCTCCTCCTCCTCCTCCTCCCCCTTTTCCTTGCTCCGGGAACTCCAAGTCTCCTGTTAACTGCTTCCCCTTAACTTATTACCAGACTAAGATGCTCAGTTTTCTAAATTTCTCTTCGCTATTTCTCTTGTGGCCAGTTATTGTCAGGGTGTAGGACCAACTTTTCTCTATTCTCAACCATATGTTCTCTCCCACTCCGCTCGTTTACTCCCCTCTCACTCCCTCCCTCTCTCTCTTTAGCGGTTTTCCATTAAGGTAAATTTCTCGTCCCATTCACACATCTATAGTCTACCCAATAATAACTTTCTTACGTCTAAGCAGCTGTACAAATGGAAATACAATAGGTGATCAGCTTTACCATCATATTTCAACACCTAATAGACAGGAGACGTGGTGTGTTAGGGTAAGACTTTCATTTTCGTTATATAAAGGTTAGGTAAGAAGGTTAAGATGGGTGACTCTAGTATTTTCACATTCATTCACGTGTTCCTTGGCTTTTGTTATGCACTTCTTAGTCTCGTGGTGCGGAAGGAAGGAAGAGGAGAGGGTCAGAGCAGTAATCTTATCTAGTTCTTTCGTCTTTCTCTCTCTTTCTCTCTATCTGGGTGTGTCGTCTGTACCTCTATGACCCCTGGTGCTCTCTCTCTCTCTCTCTCTCTCTCTCTCTCTCTCTCTCTCTCTCTCTCTCTCTCTCTCTCTCTCTCTCTCTCTCTCTCTCTCTCTCTCTCTCTCTGTTGCCCCCTTCCAAAAAGTGTCTATTCCCCTGATGGATGGATTTTAAGTTATTTCCTCCTCCTCCTCCTCCTCCTCCTCCTCCTCCTCCTCCTCCTCCTCCTCCTCCTCCTTCTCTCCTAATCTTCTTTTTCTGCCTCTCCAACTCCTCCTCTTCCTATTCTTCTTTATCTTCTTCGTCTTGCTACTCCTTATCTTCGTTCTGTTTTTTATCATGTTTTCATTATTGCTTCCACACTTTGTTACTGTAAGTCAAGAATCCAGGCAAGAAAATAACAACATACACTCGCATTCACATCCTTCCTTGACGTCTATATAATGGTCTTGAGGCGCTGACCTACACAGACCAACGATGCTATTTGCTAAAAACACATTCGCATATAAGAGAGAATAACGTGTTTCATTCCATTTTCTTTGAGATATCCCACCGCTGCCACCAAATTATAACCACTGCCACCACCACCACCACCAACACCACCGCCACCACCACCACCACCACCACCACCACCACCGCCACCACCACCACCACCACCACCCCACCACCACTAGCTTAGGGTCAGAGGAAGTGGAACAAAAGGAGTTTCATTTTATGGTTTCAAGGAAGGATGAAGTGTTTTAGGGTTCATGATCTCCAGTGACCGGCTGGTGACTCTCCCACACCCATTAACACACTTTGCTCTTGATGCCTTTTTATTCTGATGTTCTTGCTCTCTCTCTCTTTCTTTTTTCTTTCTCTCTTTTTCTGTCTCACATTTCTTCTCTGTCACTCTGTTTGCTTGCTTCTATTTCTGTGCTTTTTTTTTAATTTTGTCTCTTCTCTGTTCATTGTTGCATCTCTCTTTTTGTCTTTCATCACGTACTCTCTTCCTTGTTCCTCTTGTCATTCACTTTTATTTTCTAGTTCTTTTCGTAACTATCTTCACGTTATTTATGGGTGAGCTTGTTTGACACACACACACACACACACACACACACACACACACACACACACACACACACACACACACACACACACACACACACACAGTAAGTAACAGTGTCAGTCAAACAATCAGTAAACGATAAACTTAATCAGTCAATTCATTCCCCTGTCAGTCAGTTAACTAATCAACAAGGTAATCGTGAACTCAATTCCTCTATCAGTCAGTCAGTCAATAAGTCCAGGGTTCAAACAAACTATTTCTATCCATCATGAGTTGCACCAATCACGTTAATCGCTGAGCTGATGACAACCTCACTATCTCTCATTATCCCTCATTACACTCACTCACTCACTCACTCACTCACTCTGGTCTCTGTCTGATTCCTGTAGTGAAAGGTAGATTATCTCTCATTCTCTCTCTTTCTTTCTGTCTCCATTTCTCTCCGTATCTCTCTCTATATATATTCTTTAGTTAATTTCCTACTTCGATTGTGTTCCCTTATTCATGATCTTTCTCTCTTTCTTCTTTTATCAAATCCCCTTTTCATTTCTTCTCCATCATCCCACCACACCCTCCTTCCCTCCACTTCCTCAATACACTCTCCTAACCTCATTCCACCAATCCCTCTCACCATATATCCCTCTCCCCTCCCTTACTACCTGTCTTAATGCCTCTACTCCCTCCCTCCCTCCCTCACTCCCTCAGGCAATAAGATGTCATACACTCCCCCTGTCCCTACTTCCACCTACAGCAGTACAGAACAGGAAAACATCAAAACAGGACAGCACAGGAGAACAGAACAACAGGACAAAATAACAGAACAAAACAGCAGAATAGAACAGAGCAGCAGAAAAAGAATAGAACAGCAGGACAGAACAGGATAGAAAAGCAAGACAGAACAGCAGAACAGAACAGCCGGATAGCAAGCGTCTGGTCTCACTAACAACAGCTATCAAACCAGGCGTCTAACAGCATCTAACAGCCTCCCAAACGACCAATTAGATTACGGTATTACCCCCAAGAGCACGTCGGGGATTATAATTGGCTGTGGGCGTGTGTGGGTGTGTGTGTGTGTGTGCTGGGCGGGGTGAGGCAGGGGTGAGGCAGGGGTGAGGCAGGGGTGATGCTAGGATAAAACAGGGATGAGCAAAGGGATAATTCTAGGAGGAAACAAGGGTGAGATCAGGGTGTAGGGGTGACAGGGGTGATTCAGGGGTGAGACAAGGGTGATTCTGGGGTGTGACAAGGGTGAGGTAGAGAGAAGAAAGAAGACTATACAAAGGTTATAAGAGTTACGTTCCCAAAGATTGAGTTGGGATGAGGGAGAGGGAGAGGGAGAGGGAGAAAGAGGGAGAGAGAAGGAAGGAGGGAGGGGAAGGGAAGGAGAGGAGGTGAGGGGGAAGAGTGACGTAAGGTTTCTTGTGGGTGCTGAGAGAACGAGGTCGGAAGGAGAGAGGGTGAAAGGGAATTCATTAAGACTCATTGTTGACTGTGTAATGTGGGAAGAAGTGAGGTGAGGTGAGGTGAGGTTAGATGAGGTGAGGTGAGGTTAAGGATGAGAGTAGGATATCATGAAGAAGGAAGGAAGGATGAAGAAGAGGAGGATGAGGAGGAGGAGGAGGAGGAGGAGGAGGAGGAGGAGGAGGAGGAGGAGGAGCATAAGAAGACCCATTACGCTCGGGGCAACAAGCTGGTATGGTCGTTAGTATTAAGGATCCAAAAAAATACTTTCTAATGACTGGCTCTTTTCCTGTACTTGCAGACAAAAGTATTGATATTTATTTTGGGCATCAGAGGAAGGCTAATGAGGGAGGATGGAGGGAAGAGAAGAGGAGAGGAGAAAAGAGGAGGAATGAGGGAGAGGGAGAGAAGAGGAGAGGAGAGAGATGAGGAAGAATGAGGGAAATGGAAAGATACGTAGAAGAGAATGACAAATAAAAAGTGTAGTGGTTGGTATCAGAGATGAAAGGTGAGTGTTAAAGAAGAAGAGAAGGAGAGGAGGAGGAGGAGGAGGAGGAGGAGGAGGAGAAAGAGGGTTGTATGATAGAGGTCATCAAGGTCTTTGTCTCGTGTCTTTCCCTCACAGTTTCCCTCAAAGTGTGTTCCTCAAATCCTCATCATTTATTACAACTACTCAAACACATTGTCTGAGTCCACTAAATTTGCACAGCACGAATTTTTGAGAGCAAAGGTAAAAAAAATATATAAACATACACAACCTAAGGGGACAAAAAAATATAAATCCAACACAAATAAAAAATAAATGAATAAAATAGACACATAAAAATAAAATAAAATAAAAAGCCAGGTTACAGATAGAGAAAATTAATAAATAGTCTTGGATAATACACACACAAAAAAAAATTCTTCTACATTGAGTGAAAATTTTCTTCATATTGCATCATGTTTCTTAGGATTTTGTTTCCATTTACCTAAAGACAACCTACCTGTTCCTAGGATGGTTGGTTTAGGAAAGGATATAAAGAGAAGAGGAGGAGAACGATAGGATAAGCGAAACAGGAAGGATGAAGAGGAGGAGGAGGAGGAGGAGGAAGAGGCCAGAATGAACAAAATAGAAGGAAAGATGAAGAGGAAGAGGAGGAGGAGGAAGAGACAGAAAGGCTGAGATAAACAAAAAAGAGGAAGAACAGGAAATAAAAAGGAATGTAATACTAGATATGATAAACAGGTGGATGAAAGAAATTATGATAAGAAGATACACAGAGAGGAATGAAGGAATGAAGGAAGGAAAGGAAGGAAGATACAAAGTTGTGTGATCTGAGTTTAGTGAAGTTGTATTAGACTAATTCAGTTTATGTTTGGTTTTATTTCATCATATATTAAATTTGAGAGAGAGAGAGAGAGAGAGAGAGAGAGAGAGAGAGAGAGAGAGAGAGAGAGAGAGAGAGAGAGAGAGAGAGAGAGAGAGAGAGAGAGAGAGAGAGAGAGATATGGCTGACAATTATGGCTGAGTGAGCAGAGAATGACTTAACTTCTTGATAACTCACAGTAAGAAGGAAAAGATGAGAAAGATGATGAGAAGGAGAGGAGGAAAAGGAAAGTGGAAATAAAACGTAATGGAAGAGAAGCGTAGTAATAAATATGGAATAGGAAGAAAAGTAGCACGTAAAGGATAGAAAATGTGGAAAAGAATAGGGAAATAGACAAAAATAGTGATAAATTTCGATGCATAGAAAGTGGAGTATTCTAGAAATGGTTAAATAAATGATGTATAGAGAAGAAGGAGGAAAGGGAAGAGGAGGAAGCAGAGGAATAGATGGAAAGAGGGATAAGGAAAGAGGAAAAGGAAGAGAAAGAGGAATACAGACGGAAAAGGGAATCAGGAAGGAGGAAAAAGAAGAGGAAGAAGAGAAATGAAGGAAAAGAGATATTAGGCAGGAGGAAACGGAAGAGGAAGAGGAGGAAGAGAGTAATATATGAAAAGAGGAATATATGGAAAGATGAATAGATGAAAAAAATAATAATAAAAGAATAATAATAAAAGATTGAAAAGGAAAGAGGCATCATCTGTGGTATTATCAGAAAGGGTTAAGTTTGCCACATCGAGATCAAGTGAGACAGGCAGACAGCTCGCCGCCAAGGAAGGAGATGAAAGATGGAAGCGAGATGAAGGATGCTGCGTAGAGATGGGAGGAAGGGAGGGAGGAGAGGAGTTAAAAGATAGAGATAGAGAGAGAGAGAGAGATAGAGAGAGAGAAAGAGTAAGTGGTCTATGATTGATAATACTTTGGTGAATTTATACAATCTCTTCCCTTCTCTTTCACTCTTTTTCTTTTATATTATTTTCGCTTGCTAATAATATCTCTAAAAAGTTGAAAATGTGAGTGAGATTGGAACACACACACACACACACACACACACACACACACACACACACACACACACACCCACACACACACACACACACACACACACACAATGACCTACACACACGCGATGCTTTGAATTAAAACTTTCTCCATTATCAAGGAAAGGCAGGATTAGGGAGAACCAATTCTTCTCTATCCAACTCCGAATTGACCGAAGGAGGAGGAGGAGGAGGAGGAGGAGGAGGAGGAGGAGGAGGAGGAGGAGGATAACAACACAAAGACAGAAATATATAAAAACAAATAAAAAAAGAGGAAGATAAATATAAAATGATAATATAAGTTAGGTTAGAAATAATATTAGAAGTTTAGCAAATGAAAGTAGGATTTTAAAAAGAAGAGAATTAAGGAAAAAACTAAATAAAACAATGAATAAAAAACAGAACTAAACATCAACAACAACAACACAACAACAACACAACAACAACAACACAACAGTTAAGAGCCTCGTTAGATGGAAGACGAACATAACAGGAATAAACGAGAATATAAAAGGACAGAGATCACGGAGGAGGAAGAGAAATAAAATGCAATAAAGAGAGTGGAGAAATATAGCAAGGCAAGGAGAAAGAATGGAGAGAAGAAAGGAAGGAAGGAAGAGAGGGAAAGAGGGAGGGATTAAAGGAGGGATGGAGGTAATATTTTGTCATTATGGTAAATCTTTTTCTTCATTACTTCAAGATCTATAGCTTTTTCTTTCTTATTTGTGTCTCTCTCTATATATAATAAACATTAGTAGTAGTAGTAGTAGTAGTAGTAGTAGTAGTAGTAGTAGTAGTATAGTAGTAGTAATAGTAGTAGTAATAGTAGTAGTAGTAGTAGTAGTAGTAGTAGTAGTAGTAGTAGTAGTAATAGTAGTAGTAATAGTCATAGTATAAATGTTCTTAGCCTCAAGGAATGAAGTGTAATATGCATGTTATTCATTATTTCAACTAAAACATTAATCCTAAAACTTTAAACAACACTAACAACAACAACCTCAAACAACAACAACAACCTCAAACAACAAACATTTAACTCTATACCAAACCTAACTTTTTCCCTATTAACATTACCTCTCTATTTCCACAGGTGAGTGTTGTAAGGATGGACAGACACGATTCCCACCACAGCGGTAAGACAAGGAGTGAAAGAGAAAGAGAGTGTGTGTGAGAGAGAGAGAGAGTGAAAGGAGAGGTAAGGGAAGAAGGGGAGGGAGGTAGAGGAAGGAGAATGTTAAGGATTTACAAGAAGGAGGTAAGGAGAGAGCGGAAGGAAAAACCGAGTTAAGAAAAATATATACCTCATAATATGTGGTGGCAACAACCTTTTGGGGAGTTTCAGACTGAAGAGGGACTGAAAGGAGGGAGGGAGGGAAGAAAGGAGGGAAGAAAGGAGGAATAGAAAGCCAAGGTGAGAGTTGAGAGTCCTCTATCCACTTCTTGCTGTAAAAGGAGGTGGAGATGGAGGAAACATGAAATTCTAGTTGTGAGGAAATAAAGGAAAATATCCCTTACGTTGAGTTGGTTGAAGGAAGGAGGGAGGAAGGGAGAAGAGAGAAGAGGAGAGAAAAGGACTTGAAAAAAAAAACGTATGTAGGGAGTGAAAGACGAGTGGAATGAGAGAATATATTGAAGGAGAAGCAAATAGAGTTACAGAGGAGAAGGAGAGGAGAGGGAGACATGAAGAGAGGAAAGGTAAGAATTTAGAGTAATGATGGAGGGAAAGGAAGGTGGAAGAAAGAAGAAGAGTTAGTTGGAAAGTCAAGAAGTTACATGAGGTTACTGAAGGTCGGACAGCTGATGGAAAACACAAGGAATTGAGTTTTTGTGTTGCTGAAGAGAAGTTTAAAGAATATTATGTTGCAGTTCCTTGTGTTGTGGTGTTTTTGGGGAGGTTTTTGTGTTTCTGAAATTATGAATGTTGTTAAAAATGTAATGAAGTTGAGTTGTTGAGTTGTGTTGTGTTGTGTTGTGTTGTGTTGTGTTGTGTTGTGTTGCCAAGGTAAAGAAAGCTTGTAAAGGTACTGATACTTGTAGGAATATGAACTTTATAAGGAAAATCTGTATCTCTTATCAAACGAAGCTTAGTTTTACTGGAATCAATATTTTAGTTTTTATTCTCAAGGTCACACGATTAAATAACTTGAAAAAAATACATTAGAAAAACATTGAGTATAAAAAAACAAAATCAATCACCACACACTTTACAAAAACATACACGGATTAAACTGAAGTAAATACAGATTATACAAAAGCTAATAGTGCGTAATATCTATCGAAGTTATTAATCCACTTAAAATAGAAATAAGGATTAACATATAAATTAATTGCTTTCAGGACGATAATGTCATTTCACACTTCTTGCATCTCATTGGAAAAAAAAAGTAAAAAAAGAATAATAATGATAATAATAATAATAACTGCCTGAAGATTTTGCTATTAATGTTCAAATAGATCTTCATAAAGCCAGTGTATGTGTGTGTGTGTGTGTGTGTGTGTGTGTGTGTGTGTGTGTTACTGTGGCTCTCTGTGGCGGGAAAGGAATTAATTACACAGGTAGTGCGCCTTTACCTGGCTGGCTAAGGGCTTAATGTACCTGTGTGTGTGTGTGTGTGTGTGTGTGTGTGTGTGTGTGTGTGTGTGTGTGTGTGTGTGTGTGTGTGTGTGTGTGTGTGTTGCTTGATTACTTGATGAATGAAACCCAATTAAGCACAACGCTGTTATTAATACTACAACCTGCCACTGTGCATTTTCTATCATACTATCAAAGCGATGAATTGTAAATGAAATATCAGAGCTAACGAATTCCCCTCAACCCTTCAGGACTACGAATATGTACACCTTTTTTTATCATTGACACTAACACAAAAAATAACAGACTAAATTGCTGTCTATCTATATATATAAATAGAAAAAGATATATTACAGGCATTCAGAATAAGTTGCATGGATTTATACTGGTTGGAATTACGTTAATGTGTTTATGTTAAGTTATATGTAGGTTTATTTTGGGTTTATTTTTGAGGTTTTGATAATTTTTGGGTTGCATCTGAAATTGCTGTAATGATTAGG
>JAPQNM010000017.1:7716318-7741318 GCA_029783475.1 Metacarcinus magister | reverse complement strand
GACTGCTGGATGGAATTGTGTCTTGTTGAGGAGGAGTTGAGGACGAACTGCTACACAAAAGCCAAGTGTTGGACGGGGAGAAGTTACCGGGAGCGTAGTAGGATGAGAGGGAGAGAAAGAGGAGAGGGTGCGAGTATAAGGAGGAGGTAGTGATGGATGACGGATGAATGATATAAGGAACAAGAGAAAGTAGTAGTGGAGGAGGAGGAAGAAAAGGAGGAAAAGGAGGAAGAGGACACTGAAATGATTGATAATAGTAATAATAATAATAATAATAATAATAATAATAAGACGAATGCAATTATATAAAGTAATGTATAAAAAAACAGGAAGTAATTTATATAAGAGACGAAAAAAAAATGATAGGAAATAATCCCAAAAGAACTATGAAAGAAAGAAAGAAAAAAAACTCATTCATCAAATCGTTTCCACTTAACTAATCATAAAAATCTTTGAAAACAACCTAATATATATAACTCTATTAGATAACACACCACACACACACACACACACACACACACACACACACACACACACACACACACACACCCACACACCAGCTGTAGGTCAGTGGGTCATCATTGTCTTAGTGATTCAACTTGGACAAGACTGAACGTTAGTTATGGGTTCCAATTCTCCATCGATTCGCCGTCCGGAGCCTCGTTCTTGCCTTATTGTGAAGCCAAGTGGAGCTGTAAGGCAGTGGGAGAGGCTGTTACAAGTGTATAGGTCAGTAACTTTCCACTTTTTGCTATGTATCAGAAACTATTTGAGTATTTTAAACATGAAGAAAATATTGCAGTTTAAAGTTAGTTGAAAAAATGTTAGTAAAATGTATGGTTTAAGTTTTTGTTCTGTTTCAACATGTCTTTCAGGTTTCTCTTTCTTACAATACCTATTATAGAAGCATATTATTGACTCTCTTAGTAATCAGAATCATCAACAGCGGCACAGAACAAAGTATATATCAATGGCTCTTACTGCAAGGTATTAGGAGATCGATCATGAGCTGAGGCGACCACCACCACGTACGTAGTCAGCCTCGACATGAAATCTGCCTCGTCTTCAGGCGGTTCCCCTTAAACACGGACGTCGTCAATGTTTGATGGGAGTCGGTCAACCCATGACTCCCGCCACAATGTATCAACGCCTTCACAACGTACAACACAACACATACAACACGCCCGCAGCTACACACACACACACACACACACACACACACACACACACCGTTACACACACTATACCATCACTCACCTTCAAGACCGAGATGATATGATACACCTTCCTGATATACTTGGATCTGCTTTGAACAATCTAATGCCACACTGGAAGGTTAGGTCATTGTGTCGGTCAATATAACATTTCCTTAATACTATCTCGTTATTCTTATAGGAAATATCTTGTTTACGGCTTCCAATAAACGGTGATGAATGACCACCGTTTCTTGGCTTCAGACTGTCAATTGGGGATGGAAAGAGCGTCCCCTCGCGTCCTCACTCATTGAGGTTGACACACAGACGAAGACAAGTGATAAAGAAGACTCATCACGCATTTCCGGTGCTAACAACAACCTGCAAGGATACAATTTTCACTTCCTAAGTAACCCAGACTTACGTATTAATTTTTGGTGCTCACAATAAGGTGCAAGAATACAATTTTCACCTAGACTTAAGTATTTCCAAAGAATAAAAAAAAGTCTTTCAGTAAACCTAGACATCCAATCCAACCAGCGACAGAGATCTTGCTTCGGGACCAACACAGACAACATCACTCATTTCCCTCTCACTCACGCCACACAAAACAACTCAACACAGGCTGGGAAAAAAATATACTCCTCTTTTTCGTCCCTTCATCACCATCAAACAACGACAATCAACGACCTTTGAGCAGCGAGGAAACGACAGAGTGAAGATGCACCGCTGGCCTTCACCTTTCCAAAGACACACAGAGAGAGGCAGAGAGACTAGATGGTAATAGTTAAGATCGTAATTAGAAAGATTCTATTCCACTTAAACTTCCACTAACACTTCACCTGACCTCGATAATGCAAGGATAGTCACTCCGTCCTGTCTTTTTATGTCGCTCAAGTCCCCTTTCCTTTCCTTTTCTGGTAGTCTTTATATAGTACGAGTCTCTGTCCAGCCGTGAGTGGGTGGGATACTAGTGCATTAAGGCTGAAGGTACAGTCAGTGAGGTGAGGTTCAGACTCAGACAATAACATCACTGGTTCCAATATTCCAAGGCTAAAAAAAATTGTAAAAAAAAACGTAATAGCATAACATCACAAACTATCACTCAGAAATTAAAGTGCAGTCATTTTCTAATTATTTTTTTCTTATTATCATTACTACTATAATTATATTTTCACTCTTCCTTGCACACAATCACCTGCATCCACCTACTTACTTAGGAAACACCGGAGGCTCATCCAGCAATCCTTTATACCACTCGACGGATGAGAAACAGGAATACAAACAAACACACTGAGAGGCTTGCAATCAGAACCTCACATCCACGTACTAACACAAACCTCCCTGCCCTTCCTTCCCTTCCTTCCCTTCACCTGGATAAGCCTTCGAGGTGAGGTC
Organism: Metacarcinus magister; assembly: GCA_029783475.1. Lineage (NCBI taxonomy): Eukaryota > Metazoa > Arthropoda > Malacostraca > Decapoda > Cancridae > Metacarcinus > Metacarcinus magister. The sequence goes on along the minus strand of JAPQNM010000017.1, from coordinate 7,738,727 downwards.
ATGCACGCGCCACCTATTACAACGTTAACCCAACGATCTCTAGACGAGCCTTAACGCATCTCGTCCTGTCTCCCCGTCATTACCTGCGAGCTGGAAGATGGACAAGAGTAATTAATAGACCTCCAAGGATACACAGACAGAGACTTCAAGGAGATAAGGATGAATGTTAATTGCTTTGGAAGAGACACGATCCCCAAACGCTATCCAAGTTAAAGAGAATTTTCATAACAAAACAAAAAAATATTGTAACGTATCTCAACACTCCCACGCAAACAAACACTTTTTCCCTCCATCCAGTATTCCCCCATTTTCCCTCTCTCTCTCTCTCCCTCCGTCAATCTTTCCTCCCCTCCCTGTCCCTTTCCTCCCCTCTACAAGCTCCTCCCCTGACTGCGTTCACGGGAATAGCGGCAACGGAGTGTAAACGGTGTAATCGCTTGGCCGTGACCACCCCTGTGTCCGCTGGTGTGCTGCGAACGGGTGGATGGCCGGAGGGAGGGGGGCGGCCTGAAGAAGGTCAAGGGGAGGGGGAGGAAGGGAGTGAGGAGAGGAAGGGAAGGGAGGGAAGGGTAGTGAGTGAACCAATTAGAGTCACTTCTCTTGCAAATCAGTGAATCACCGGCTTGGGAATTTGACGCCTGAGAAGATACGTCGTCTGTCACCCAGTCACTTGGAGGCACAACACAGGACCCCCAATACTACCCTCCCCTCCCTTACTTTCCCCTCATCCCCGCCCCCGTCTAGCCCCCTCCCCCGCCCGCGTCCCCTCACCCACACAACGCACCCCAGCTGTACCAGGCTGTCGAGAGGTCAGAATGTGAGGAATCTGTGATAAAAATGTATTCAGCGTTGTTGATTAAAACTGATGTAGGTTGAAAGGAATTGATTATCTGGTAACTCACTGGTTTCGGGGTCGGCGCTGGCGCAGGACCACCAATCTAGCAAAGGGATGTGATGCCAGCTCGTGCCGGTTCGACACCCGCCTCGCCTCCCAACACACGGGATCAAGGGGTGAAAATAATCTAGAAAAACATCCAAATCGAAGTGATGGGAAGGGAGGAAAAAAATGGAGGTGGGAATACCGGAAGGACACACCAAGGTTTGCATTGAACTCTTGCTGCTAATCGATACGTGTGGCGGCTCCTGGCATCCCACCCCCGCGAGGTGAGGGCAGCGGAGGGGGGCCAGTACGACTTTCCCCGAACTATTTTCCACATCTTTTGGGGCGACTCGAAATGCATGATTTTGAATTTGATGTTGAAGGAGATGTTGAAGAGATGCACAGGAGCCTGAAGGGTGAAGGAGGAGGAGGTGTTGGTGAGGTGGAGGAGGAGGAGGAGGCTGAGGAGGGGAAGGAGGAGGAGGAGGGGGGGCGGCATGTGGGCCGGGAGGTGGTGAGGGTCGGGTGTGCGCCCTCGCGAGTCGCGGCAACAGCAGGAGCAGCAGCAGCAGCAGCAGCAGCAGCGGTAGGAAGCTGGACCGGCGGGCTGTGACTAGTCTCCCCCGTGTCCTGGCACCACCACCACCACCACCACCACCACCTGTCTCCATCTTCACTTTGTTGTTCTCACGCCGGTTGGGACGCTCTGCTGGGCACCCTTGTCTTCCCTTCCTCTCCCCTTCACCTGTTCTCCTTCACGTCATCACATCATTTTAATGTACACGTAACTACCCACTCACCCGTTGGACTACCTGCACTACTACTACTACTACCACCTACTACTACTCCTCCTCCTCAACACCCGCTCGCTCGCTGTTGTTGCTGTGACCGTCAACCATCTATGCAAACCAATTTCCCTGAACTGCCTCACCTAACCGTTGAAGAGAGTGCCTCCTGGGTGTCGTGTTATGCCTACGATACGTGATTCTTGTTGTACGTCGCTCATGAAGAGTTGTTCCGTCACCCAAACCATCAACACCACAGCTAACTCCTTCTACTACTCCGCCACTACTACTTCTACTACTACTAACAACACTTCCCTTGTAAGTCATCGGTACAAGGCACGTCGCCCCCCGCTGCCCCACACTACTAGCCTGGCATCCAAAGGTGAAGGAAGGTAACCCGTGCTGGTGTCCTAACCCCTCGCCTTGCCACGAACCCCGACCTTGAAACCCCGAACCAACCCAAGCCCAGCCCCAGCCCCAGCCCCAGCCCCGCCCCGCCTCTCATCACCCCGTCATCGCTCCGTCAGCCAAAGGACATCAACTCTGAGCAATAATCTGAAGCCACTACTACTCCACACAATCTGATCATCCAACGCTGAGGATATAAAGCAATACTACAACTACTCTTCTTCTTCTTCCCTCCTCTCTTCAGCGTTCTCCTCTACAGGTAAAAAAAAACACCCAAAGAATAACAACAATAATAATGACTGACTATAAAAATAATAATAATAATGATAATAAGTTGTGAAGTTTTGTCAGTTAATATACACTAAGCAGGAACAAAGTATAGATTCAAGTATTAGTGAAACAGTTATCATGTGGGTGTATCTCTCTCTCTCTCTAGCTCTTTTTCTTTCTCTCTCACACTCTCTTTTTCTCTCACCTGTGCATCTGTCCCTTCCCTCCCCCGCTCCCCCCCTAGCGTGTCTTCTAATGAGTGCTAAATGTCATAGCTTCTCCTTCCTCCTCTCCTCTCCTCTCCTCTCTTCCTCCTTCTTCTCCTTCTCTTCCTTTCTTTCTTGCGTGAGACTAAAAGGAAATGTCTATTGGAAAACACTAACCAATTGCCTAAAATGAGATGACCCTTTCACTCTCTCCCTCTCTCCCTCTCCCTCTCTCTCTCTCTCTCTCTCTCTCTCTCTCTCTCTCTCTCTCTCTCTCTCTCTGGGTCAGTAGTTCAGGTAAGTAATATTTTGTTCCTGCTTCAGTGTGTGTTGATGTTAATTGTGTTACGTTGACAATATTCTCTCTAATTGCATGCATTATATAATATTATGTGACGTACGTACGCAATTACGTGAAGAGACAATCTAGGTCAAGGCTGATGATGATGATGATGATGGATCCAGAAAAATAATAATAATAATAATGTATATAAATATGAATTTTTTTTTACTTTTCGTGTATGAATGAATGAATTTTGTGGAGGGTAAAGAAAAAAAATATGAAGGAAAAATGACCCCGTGTCCTTTCCTGTATATATAATAATCTGGTTGACGAGAGAGAGAGAGAGAGAGAGAGAGAGAGAGAGAGAGAGAGAGAGAGAGAGAGAGAGAGAGAGAGAGAGAGAGAGAGAGAGAGAGAGTAAGAAGAGTGAAATGATAAAGGACAGTATTCTTGTGCAGCTTCCTTCCTTCCTTCCTTCCTTCCTCTCGCAGTGAAGAGGAAAAAAGTGCGTTGAAAGTCAAGTCAAAATGGTCTTTTTGTAAATGGGAGACGCAGGAAAAAGGTGTTTGAACGAATTTACAACATTGTTCTTCTCTCTTTTTGTACAGTTTTTGTGTGTTGCCTTTCCTCCTTTTCGTATATCTTCCTTACTTCTTCTTTACTTCCTCCTCCTCCTCCTCCTCCTCTTCCTCCTCCTCCTCCTCCTCCTCCTCCTCCTCCTCTTTTGTCGATATATACTGCCCACAAATCAGTTCCTCAGGTGTGTGTGTGTGTGTGTGTGTGTGTGTGTGTGTGTGTGTGTGTGTGTGTGTGTGTGTGTGTGTGTGTGTGTGTGTGTTACTAGTCCTCGTCTTTTCAAGGTCATATCTCTCTCCCTCTCTCTCTTCTTTCTGTTGATTGAAGTGTTACGACTCTTTCATGTGTTTTTTTTTCTCTTTTTTTCCTCCCTTCCTCCACCTACTCCACCCACTATTTCCCTACTCCACTTATTACTCCTTTTATATATTTTCTCTACTCCTTCTTCTCTCTAATATACTACTACGTCATTCTCTCCTACGCACTCCACCTGTTTTTTTTCTCTTTTAGTTACTCCACTTTCCACTTACACTCCGTTCACTCCACTCATACTAAATCCACCTCATTAATTTTCTCTTTATAATTCACTTTCATTCACACTAATTTTTTCTGTCATTTTTTTTTCTTCACTCCTTGCGTTACAAAATTCATGACTTATTGAGATTTATTTTTTTTTAGTTCAGTTTTTATTATTTTTAAACCAATGTGGAATTTTTTTTTACCAATTTTTATTTATTTATTTTTTTTATCTACTTTTGGTCTTTTTATCTTTATCAATTTCACTTTATAACTTCAAGGGATAGATTTTTTTCCTCCTCATCCTTCTCTCTTTTCTCTTCTCGCTTTCTTTCTTCCTCTTCCTTATCTCTCTTCCTCCATTTTCCCCTCCACTTCCTTGTGATCTTAATTCCTCCCAGCGATCTCTTCCCCAATCTCTTCTTCTTCCTCTTCTTTCATCCTTCTCTTCCTCTTCTTCTTTCATCCTTCACTTCCTCTTTCACTCCCGCCAAATCCCAAAGCCATTCTCCTCTTTTCCTTCTCCCTTTCCCAGCCTCTTTTTCATTTTCTCTCTTTATTCTCTTCCCTTACTAGGTTTCTCTTCTTTTCCTCCTCTCCCTCACTCTTCACCTCTCCAATCAGCCTCCCTCCTCTCTTTCCTTCCTCCTTCCTCTCCTCCTTTCCATACCAGATTCTCTCGTTCTCTCTTCTCTTTTGCATCCTCGTCTCTCTTTACTCTGTGTTTCAACTCCAGTCAGTCATACAAATCCTCCTCTTCTCCCTCCTCTCTCCTCCTCCTCCTCCTCCTCCTCTAATGACTCAATAGTCCTTCTCACAATAGTTGGTCTAATGAGCATCCGTATCTATGTCGTCACGAGGCGAAGCGGTCCGGTCATCTGCTTCACACGGTTCGAATCCCAGAAAGATATTAGTTACTCTCTCTCTCTCTTCCTCTTATTCTTTTTTTCTTTCTTTCTATCTAATTCCCATCACTCCCTCCAATCCTCCTCCTCCTCCTCCTCTCTCCTCATCCTCCTCCTGCTCGTCTGTCCAAACTATTATAACTACATGTCTACGATAAGTTCGGCAGCTTCTATCCGAGATGAAGTTTGCAATTAGTCGATCTCTGGATGGCAACACTGCGGGGTTTGGTTGCCATATAATGCTATCATTGCCTCCATATTGTGCCTCGGTGATGGCAATTAGTGTTGGTTGGTGATGGTTGTCGTTGTGTCGTTGTTTGTGTGTGTTTGTGCGTTTATTTCGTTGCCTCCTCCTGTACCCTTGCTTGGCGGAGGTCCAGGAAGGCTTAATTGAAGAGACGCGTAGAAGAGATGTGGAATTTAACAACGATAGGAGGAGAAAACGTGTGATGGGACGTGGAATTTGATGCTGTCACCTAGAAAAAAATATAAATAAATAAATATGATTACAAAAAAGTCGTAAATATGGTTAAAAGAATGTGTTCACTTTTACAAATCTTCCACAAAAAAATACTATTATTATCACTATTTTTATTATTATTATTACAAAAAACAAATGAAAGCTAACTAGCAAAGACAAAACAAGGCCACGGGGACGAAACAAAAAAAAAATAATAAGATAAAGGGTTTCATATCATATCATAAACCGTATCTTTTTTTTCCTTTTCTTTTTCTTATATAACTCCTATGTACCCTGGTGGCATTCTTCATTCCTTTGATATTTTTAGTAGAGGCAAAGAATGATGCTATCTTCTGTGTCTGGTTGAGTCTACTATTACACTACTACTACTACTACACTCCTGAACTGTTCCCCAGTGTAAGCCTGCGGGAGAGTGAGCTTGACTAAAAGGAGTACTTGTTGTGTTCTCAGACGCTGGCTAGGAATTAATGGAGAAATATAAATATGACAAGAGTAACTACAGAACTACATAACTACATAATCCAATCTTTTTTAACTGTTGTTTTTTTTAGTATTTTTAGAAGCGATATTATTAACAGTTTTTATGTAATCTTTTTTTCTCTCGTCTCTCTTATCTATAAAAATAAGTAAGGTAACATTAACAAAACCAAGAAATACAATATATAAGAAAGAAAAGTAGAGTAACAGAAGAGAGAGAGAGAGAGAGAGAGAGAGAGAGAGAGAGAGAGAGAGAGAGAGAGAGAGAGAGAGAGAGAGAGAGAGAGAGAGAGAGAGAGAAAGATAACTATGTGCTGTAGCCTATGATGAATACTTAATAGGTAAGCTTACCAACCCTTTGATGATGTGTGTATAATGATTCAATATTTTCCTCCCCTCAATAGCCACCACACATTTTTTGTTCCCCTAGTTAATACAGAGATGATCCAACACATAACGAGGGTAAGTAGGACATGTGGAACAATACCTAGAGAGGATTACTACTAACACCCACACACACACACACACACACACACACACACACACATACACGAGTCTATTCACTATCATCATCATTATTATCATATCATTGTTGTTGGTGGTGGTGTTAGTATTATTAGCTCGCTCACTGACCTTAAACACCTCCATCTATGATAATGACCGTGTTTAAAAAAAAAATGTACAGAAAGAAGATGTAAATGCAAAACGTTTAAATAATCCGATTAAAAAAAGGTCAGGAATTGATATAAAAAAACGTTTAGAAAGTGTAGATGACTCTTATAAATCATGACCTTGGAAGCATTACGTTAACCTTGACCGAATCAACGCCCCACCACCACCACCACCACCACCACCACCACCACCACCACCACCATGTCAGAATTTATAAGGAAGTTCTTGATATGCGTTTCAAACCTGTCATGCCTCGTCTTGCATTCCTTCCCCTGCCGCTTTAAATATTATAGTGAGCGATAGTAAGTTTTTTCCTCTATTTTTTCCTTTTTTTTCCCCTCCTCTTCCTCCTCTCCCTTCTCTTACGGTGTTAAGTGTTGTATAGGAAACAACCTAAAGCTCCCCAGGGAAAATACTGTGTCTACTTTATTCCCATTTTTTTTTCTGTGTTGTTTCCTGGAGGGAGAAGGAATGTTGGGAATTAAAGTGGCTGTGTCCTTTCTTTCTTTCTTTTTTTCCTTTCTTTTTTTTCACTCTCTCTTTAAAGGACCAGTTAGTAAAGTTACCAAATTAAACGAGAGATAAAAATAAAAAAATCTATAATGAAACGTATTAATAATTCAATCTATTTAGTGTTCCTGTATATATATTTTTATTTTTTATTTATTATTTTCTACGACCTTCACCTCTATCTGTCCTTCATTGATAGTTTATTCGTTCGTTCGTTCGTTCGTTCGTTCGTTCGTTCGTTCGTTCGTCACACATCTTCAAAGAGACACGATTTTCATCATCATTTCCGAGAATAACAAATAACAACCCGCGTAATGCTATGCCGCTCGCCTCTTTTGTTATTACCGTTGTCAAAGTAACGCACACACACACATACACACACACACACACACACACACACACACACACACACACACACACACACACACACACACACACACACACACAAAAAAAAAAAGAGAGAGAGAGAAGAAAAAAATAGGTGTGTAGAATCATATACACTTTAAGCCTTGGTGGTGGTTTTGAACAAGTCAATTTCCAGTTATAGCAATAAATACTAACGTGGCCTTGACTCTACATACACACACACATACATACACACCGGGGGATCATGTTTTTATGTACGTGAAGAGAAGGTCAGTCAGGCGTGTGTGTTTGTTTTGGTTAATGAAGTAAATAGGCCATAGGAGGAAGTGTCATATGTACGTGTGTGTGTGTGTATGTGTATGTATGTATGTGTGTTGACCTACGAGCGTCCTCCTCACATCTATCTCTCTTTGGACTCGTCAAACACAAAATTAGTGACGCTCGTTCCATCCTGCAATTAAAGAGAAATGACGAGATGGAACTTAATGGACTTCAAGCCTTCAGACAGACCTCGGAAACCCTTTGTTCAAGTGGTCCACTCATTTCCTACCCTACCCTTCCCTCCCTTCCTCCCTTCCTCTTCCTCTCCTCTCTCTCCATTCCTCCAAAATCGCTGGTGAAAGTTAGCTGAGCAATACGAGAAAGCCAAGCGTTCCCTATCATCATTCTGTTCGATAATTAAGAGGAGGAGTTAGTTAGGCTTCTCATGTCTCCTGGAACTAGAGAGAGAGAGAGGGAGACAGAGAGAGAGAGAAAGACATTGGCATTGTCTCGTGATGTCTGTCTGTCTCTCGGTCCGTCTGTCTGTCCTTGATGCTGGGAACGGATAGGTGGTGTCGGTGTCTGTCTGTTTCTCTCTTTATTTCTCTCTATTCTAACACGTAAAAATATATGATACGTACGTCCAAAGCGCGACTCAATCCCCGTGAAGTGAAAGGTCTGGAATATCTTACACGAGTGGAAGCGATGCAGAAACTATACGTATGTACGATTCTCCTGCCAATTATACCGTCCCACTCGACCCTCTGAATTGACCAACGCTAAGCTATTATTGGATGTAGAATCAAGCACACACACACACACACACCTGCACACCCACACCCACACACACACACACACACCCACACACACACACACACACACACACACACACACACACACACACACACACACACACACACACGCCAAAGCCTCTTAAGGTCATTCCGTTATAAAAGAGAAACAAAGGGAAGGAGGAACACCACAGCTAAGACTCGCTATACTATATCAAAGGGAAGAAGGTCCTTGTCTCACCGCCTCCCGCCGCTCGCCTCTTGTTACTCGACCATTAAGTTGCTGGAAGAGATAAAGTTTGGGAAGGAAAACTGTGAAGGCTAATATGTTGATGGTTTCTTAAGGGCAACGTGGAAAAAGAAGAAACCCTATGTGTGTGTGTGTGTGTCTCGTTCCTCAACACATACACACACACACACGCACATACACGCACGTACACATATCAGCCGCCACACTCTCCCAAATTCTCTTCTCTTCTAAAGATTTTCTCCTTCACACCAACGGCTTCCTCCCGCCAACATATTCTCAGTGGTGTTGGGTTTCGCTTCCTTGCACCTCACACCTCCGTTCGGCCCGCCCAGGATCCTGCTTACTGGGAACTTTCCATTCTTGCCTTTAGTCCAAAAACCGATATTTCCGTAACACCCACGAAAAATATTGTTATTGGAATACTTTTTTTTTTAAATCAAAGTTGGTGATATGAAGTTAGATATTTTAAGAAAAGTGGTGAGAATGGTGGATTTAGTTGTAGGTTAAGTTAGTTGTAGTTTTGGTTAGGTTAAGTTAGGTTAGATTAGGTTAGTTATAGTTTTGGTTGGGTTGGTTAGGTTAGATTAGCTGTAGTTTTGGTTAGGTTAGGTTAGGTTAGGTTAGGTTAGTTGTAGTTTTGGTTAGGTTTGGTTAAGTTAGGTTAGGTTAGTTGTAGTTTTGGTTAGGTTAGGTTAGTTTAGTTTTGGTTAGGTTAGGTTAGGTTAGGTTAGTTTAGTTTTGGTTAGGTTAGGTTAGGTTAGGTTAGGTTAGTTTAGTTTTGGTTAAGTTTGGTTAGGTGTAGTTTTGGTTAGGTTTGGTTAGGTTAGGCTAGTTGTAGTATTGGTTTATTTTTTTTTTAGCTTTCTTAGACCTTGTGTAATGATAGTACGTTGGTGTCTTTATCTAGTACTTCCACGAGGCTTGTTTTCCACTCTCTCGTCTTCAATTTAAATGCTTTCTACTGCAGTGTTCTTCCTCTCATTACACAAAGACTTTACAGTTCGTGGAAACATGGGTGTGTGTGTGGGTGGGTGTGTGTGTGTGTGTGTGTGTGTGTGTGTGTGTGTGTGTGTGTGTGTGTGTGTGTGTGTGTGTGTGTTCTTCTCACCGCATGCCCAATAAACACCTTTTCTTCCTTCCTAACCTCTCTCTCTCTCTCTCTCTCTCTCTCTCTCTCTCTCTCTCTCTCTCTCTCTCTCTCTCTCTCTTCCCGGAAAATGTTATGACGGCAAAAAATAAGATGAAAAAAGGTTAATGAATCCAGACGAGTCTTTTCTAACTTTCCTAAGTGGACGTAATTCAATGGTTCTCTCTTTGAGGGAACGAAAAGAAGAAAAAGAAAAAATAATAATGAAAATAATATACGTCAAAAAGTTTTCTAGTTTGCCCTGTCTGTCTTGTGTGTGTGTGTGTGTGTGTGTGTGTGTGTGTGTGTGTGTGTGTGGGTGTGTGTGTGTGTGTGTATTTCTTCTTCGTAAGCGACATGTGACTTTACTAAGAATCAAGTGACACATACACACACAGACACACACACACAGCACAACGCCCTCACCCCTCCCCCCCACGCACACACTTTCAGAAAACGTAACACCGGATTTCAGGCCACAAATCACAGAAAACGAGAAACAGCGACAGCACACGCCAGTAATGAGGGAAAACTGTGTCTGTGGTGAAAGACATACTTAGTTAATGCGTCCCAGTTGTTGACACACACACAGGGGAGGGCGGGGCGGGGCGGTACGAGGCGGGGCAGGAGGGAGAGAGGGTTGGTAGGGGGTTAAGGGGTAAGGTGGCCATGTCATAACCATCAATTATGAGATGAAACATTCCCTTGCCTGGATTAAATCATGGTTAGTGATAAATCAAAGTGGAGTCGCCTGTGCAGGAGTCTGGCAGGGGATGTAAACGTATTATTTGTATTCCTAAGGGAGTGTGCTGTGCTGTGTGCTGTGTGTGTGTGTGTGTGTGTGCTGTGTGTGTGTGTGTGTGTGTGTGTGTGTGTGTGTGTGAGCCTAACCTAACCTAACCTAACCTACCCTAACTTCATAGAAACACAGAATCATCCGTCCACACAACGTTACATACAGATTCTCACACATATTCACACATTTTCACACCCAGCCCGCGCCTCCCTTTACCAATTTACTCCAGGTGATAACTAACGATCATTTTTACCTCAGATAAACTGCAGAATCTGAGGCAATAATAGTGAAATATAAAAGAAACAATGTAATCTTGCCTCCCACCTTTACACATTTACCGAGGGAGTCAGAGCGAGGGTGGAGTGGAAGGCGCCTTGCACTGTGCTCTATTATTTTCCCAACCAAGTGTAGATAAGTTAAAAACATCACCCATTGTCCATTTTCTTTGTTTTCTTGAGGAACTTAGCGGTAAACAAGGAAAATTTACTGACCCAGCCATTTTTCTTCAAGGACGGAAGGAAGGAGGGAGGGAGGGAGGGCAGGGCAGGCAGGCAAGCGCGCGTTCTACGTTATTGGGTTTTCTTCATATTTTTACCATTTACTGTGCGGCAATTTCCTCCTCCATCTTTCGTACACAGCCGTCCGTTAAGCAGCGTTCAGAAAATAGGAAAATACGTACTCATAATACTGAGGAGACAAAGTGTTTTAGATAATCGTTTCAATATATTCTTTTTCTTAACCTCTTTATACTTCTCTTCTTTCATACCTTCCCTTTTCCTGCATTTTCTGAAGCTATTATCTCCTTTTCACTCATTCCTTCCCTTCCTCCTTCCCATGTTCCTCCTTGCCTTGCCTTGAGGTAGCCCAGCATCTTCCTAACTCACTAACAGCGGTAAGTTACGATCGCCGACCCACCATCTGCCTTCTTGAATCTTCAGTGTGGGTCATATCTTCCCTCAAGCGGCAGTCACGCTCTTAAATCCGGGTCAGCGGGCGAGGCGAAACGCTGCATGGATCTCAGGCTCTGACTAAAACCATATTCCAGAAATACACAAGATTCTCGATAGGTTTTCTTAGCAATTTATACGTCAGAAAGGATTGTTGTGGAGTGTTTATTTTAGCGGAAGGAAGATAAAAGAGAAAGCTGTAGGTAGGTAGGTTGGTAGTTAGGTTAGTATTGTAAGCTAAAAGGGAAGTTATAGTTTGTGTGTATTAATAACAGTTTGTAGTGTATCGTCGAGGCTATCTGTCTTTAGATACACAAGGAAATGTCACCGTGAAACATTTCTCTCCTTTATTACGTAGTTTGCTCCGTTCATTTCAAGGGGAAGGGAGCGGGAGGGAGTACTACTAAACCCTTGTATTGTAGCGTGAATCAGATACTTGTTTTCTTTTCCTCTTTCTTTTACAATCTGTTCTTTTTACTTGATTTTTTTTTTGTGCCTGGTTGGATGACCTTAAAGAGAGGGAATCAAGGACAGTACTGGTATGATACTGGTATGTTACTGGTATATAGAAACGTTCCCCCCTCGCTGGTGACGCAATACACGACCTATCCCGTACTGACCGCCCTTTATAATCTCACACTCCAGCGGTGATATAGATAAAGAATCATCCCTTTCCTCCCTTCACAGTAGAGGGGGAACATATTTATTTATCTGTTGTTTATGTAAAATTATCAGCATCACTTCTCCTCCCCAACACGTAGCAGCAACCTAGCCGTGAAATAGAAAGACACAATTGTAGTTCTGAATGTACAAGTAAAGGCAGTTACATTTTACATTAAGATGAATGATTTAGACGTGCAAGTGAGAAATACAAGAAAGAAAATGAATAATGAAAAGGGTTTATCTACGAAATTATATGACGTAGATTTGATTTTGTTTTTATTTTCGTATCTACATCAACCTTTTCACTCCTTTATATTCCTTTACGTTCCTTTATGTCGGGTGAATTCTATGCTTTCCTAAACACTTCTTCCTCTCATTTCTCAGCCTCGCAACACGTCACTCATGGCATCTCTTCCTTCCTCCTTCCCTCCTCCTCCTCCTCTTCTGCCCTCCTTCACTCCTCTTCCTCTTCTTCCTTCCTCCTTCACTCCTCCTTCACTCCTCCTTCACTTCTCCTCTCCCTCCCTCATCCCTCATCCCTTTATCCCCTATTTCTCACGCACACAAAGGGAGCAAGATAGAGGGATTTAGGAAAAACTATAATAAAAAAATGTATTACACGCTGCTATTCACACACACACACACACACACACACGCACACACACACACACACACACACACACACACACACACACACACACACACACACACACACACACACACACACACCTGGGCACACCTGGGTACGCGTGGAAGTGTCAGCAAACAATTACACAAATGAGCTTAATTTTTTTTACTCTCCCTTACCTGAGCGTGGGAGGAAAGTAAGTGGGGTCACCTTTTGTCCTCAGGTGAGCCAACCACTTACCACTTAACACTTAACACTTAACACTTAACACTTAACACTTAACACTTAACACTTAACACTTAACACTTAATACTTAACACACACTGCATCTTATACTAGGAATTAATTATGCTTCTTAACTGTACCTTGAAAATTGTAACCTCATCCCATTTCTTAAAATAGTTATGTTTATTCTCGTTTTTAAGGGGAATATAGTACTGTGTGTGTGTGTGTGTGTGTGGGTGGGTGTGTGTGGGTGTGGTGTGTGTGTGTGTGTGTGTGTGTGTGTGTGGTGTGTGTGTGTGTGTGTAATTATAAATACGTATGAATTAAACAAAGCAAAATAATATAATATAAAAAAAATCGAGTAAGAGACATGAAAAAAAAATAATGATAATAGACAAATGAAAAATCGAGTCATATTAAAAAAAAAAAGAAGAAAGAATAGTAATAAAAAACGGAAAAAAAAGGACTATATATAAACATGAAATTCTGTGAACAAAATTAATGAGAGAAACTTGGATTTAATTGCTGGTAAAATTAGTCCATTAAACTTCATAAAACAAAAATAAAAAAGGGAGAGAGAGCAAGAAAGAATAATGTGAATGTTACAGTACATAAATAAATAATAAAATGCTCTGAGTTGATAATTACAAAGAAAATTAAACAAAGTATGACAATAAAAAAATATAATGTACAAAAAATAAATAAACAAATAAACAAAACATAAACACTAAGAAAAAATAAGTAAATTTAATCAAACAGTTTTTTTTAATGTGGGAAAATAGAGAAAATAAACAAAGAATGAGAGAGAGAGAAGGAGAGAATGAATAAGGTTGGATAGAGGAGAGAAAAGGAAGGAGGAGAAGGAAGGGAGGAGAAGGAGGGAGGATAAAGAGGAGGAAGAGGAGGAAAAGGAGGAAAGAGGGGACGAAAGAGAAGCTTGGAGCCAAAAGGTCGTGTTTTCTTAGGCTGATGACGTTAAATTGAATGATTTTCGCTCTTATGTACATTTTATATATACTCTCTCTCTCTCTCTCTCTCTCTCTCTCTCTCTCTCTCTCTCTCTCTCTCTCTCTCTCTCTCTCTCTCTCTCTCTCTCTCTCTCTCTCTCTCTCTCTCTCTCTCTCCTTTATGTATACAGCATTCCTATTTTTTTCTTCTTTTTTACCAGAAATATAAAAAAATCGTATTTATTCCGTCGTATTTATTTTTTCTCTCATTCTATTTTACATATATTTTGATGATGCTTTCTCCCTCACTTCATGTTTTATGGATATTTTCTTTAATCTATTTATCTATCATATTATTTTTCTATTTATCTATTTATCTAACATCAATTATCACCATAACCTAACACATCATTAAACTCCCATACATAATACAACCTAATTACACCTTTAAACAGGATATATTATATAAAAAAAATAATGGTTTGGCTAATATTACAATGCATTCAAGTCACAACCTTCGATAAATTGGCATAAATCTCATATTTATGGTTCCAATGCAATACTATTTCCGTCTTAACAAAAATTGATATCCTGTTGAAATGAGAGAATGGCGAAGCTCTGACTACATACATACATACATACATACATACATACATACATACATACATACATACATACATACATACATACATGTGATTTATGTACGTGTGGGAATTATTATGAATGCAGATAGTATATGTTTTTCTTTCTAATTCAATGGTTGTGTCAATAGGTGAAGGTGTGTAATGAATACATAAATTACACGATTCAAAGGTGTGTGTGTGTGTGTGTGTGTGTGTGTGTGTGTGTGTGTGTGTGTGTGTGTGTGTGTGTGTGTGTGATGGTTCTTTGTGGCTATTCGTATACAGTGTTGTATGTATGTATGTATGTATGTATGTATGTATGTATGTATGTATAGTAAGATTATATAGCACGGTCTCCTAACACTTTTATTTCTATCATTTTGTTTTTATTTCATTTGATATTACTATAAGTTATATTTTTATTCATAGTTTTCGAGTAAATATAAACACAATATACAAACATTAACATCACACTAAATTATAAAAAAAATATATACATACGATTAGAGAATTATAATATTTCACCCCAAAAAAATCTGAACCCTTTTTAAAATCTTGGATTATTGAACACTGTCAATACACACATAATTAACAAGGTCATTACCCGCGTACTTATCATACATCATTAACCTGATCAATCAACACATTTTCTTCGCTACAGTAATTAGACGACGCCCTTCCTTAATTAATGTAATGAGGCAGCGAGAGGTGAGTTTTTAATTACTCTAATGAGGAGGCTGGACGCGTTGGCTTTTCAATAGATCTTTAAAAAAAAACTCTGATCGATGCTATTCACGCTTAAATAAGGTAATTCAATGTGTTATCTTAATTATCAGTCTTGCATTACTTTTATATATCGTATTATTTTAGAGGGATGAGCACTAGGATCTAAATTTCTCTTCTCTCTATCTTTGTTTGTTTCTCTCTCTCATAAATAGATGCATTAATTAACTTACTCACACATACATATACACATACGTCTTCTACTTCTTTTTTTTTAATCCTTCCGTCTATGCATCATATTTCATTCCCTTTTTCCTCCTCAGTCTCAGCTTATCACAAAAATTTCTGTTACTCACCTCCCAAAACTCGAATCCATAAAATATGTACCACGTTTTTTTCCTCTATCTTCATCATCATCTTTCTGCTGTATTTTTTTTCCCTCCCTCCCTCCCTCCCTCCCTTCTGAGTACTCGAGCGCTCCTTCCCTTCCCTCCTTTTCCCTTCCTCTCGCTCCTTCCTTGTCCTTCATTTTCAAGCCTCATTTTATACCCAAACTTGGCGGGAATATTAAAGACTCATTTTGAAGTTGAAAAGCGATTGCACTTAAGATTGCTAAAAAGAAACAAAAAAAAATATCTTGATTATTCGACGTATAAAGAAAATCACGAGACCATTAAAATCATGAATATATATCGTTATTATTTTTTTCTTAGTAACAGAATTGCTTAAAAAAAAAAAAACTGCGTATGTTGTGTTTCATTTTATTACGTTTTTTATTTTATTTTCTTCAGTTATGTCTAAGTCTAAACTAATATTTATTCATTTATTTCCTTGTTCCTTATCCTCTTCATATATTTATCCTCCTATACTTCCTCTATTTTTTCCATTTCCTTATTCCTCCTCCTCTTCCTCCTCCTCCTCCTCCTCCTCCTCCTCCTCTTCCTCTTCTTTTCACACGCTCGTTACGGATAATCATAAATTCGTTTCGCCCTTAGATTCTAATGGTATTTTGAACCTTTATGAATATCGAAAGTGTGTGTGTGTGTGTGTGTGTGTGTGTGTGTGTGTGTGTGTGTGTGTGTGTGTGTGTGTGTGTGTGTGTGTGTGTGTGTGAATTAATGCTAACTAATGTGAGTTTGTATTGTTTCAAGGTCTCTCTCTCTCTCTCTCTCTCTCTCTCTCTCTCTCTCTCTCTCTCTCTCTCTCTCTCTCTCTCTCTCTCTCTCTCTCTCTCTCTCTCTCTCTCTCTCTCTAATCCTCGACACACTCTCGGAAACACAACAACTTGAGCTGAAATTTAACAAAAGTCCTCAACTCACTTCAGACAGCGAGTATTAGCCTGTTAACTTTTAGAGAGAGAGAGAGAGAGAGAGAGAGAGAGAGAGAGAGAGAGAGAGAGAGAGAGAGAGAGAGAGAGAGAGAGAGAGGTAGTAGTAGTAGTGTCGAGCGTCGTTACTCTCCCTTTTACCTCCATCCTTGTGCGTGGGCGGAGAAAAAGCTATTAAGGGAGGAAGGGACGAGGAGGTGAGGTGAGGGAAAGGAAAGGAGAGAGAAAAAAAAGAGAGAGGGGAGAGAAGAGGGGAAAAAAGGGAAGAAGAGGTCTGTTACATACCACTACCCACCCTTCCATCTCTCCCTCCTCCTCCTCCTCCTCCTCCTCCTCACTGGCTAACGAGAAGAGATGGTCCAGCTATTCCTTCATGCTGAACACGTCGACACTACGCTACGGACGACGAGGAAGAGAGAAAGAGAGCAAGAAAGATAGAGAGAGAGAGAGAGAGAGAGAGAGAGAGAGAGAGAGAGAGAGAGAGAGAGAGAGAGAGAGAGAGAGAGAGAGAGAGAGAGAGAGAGAGAGATAGCACACACCCGTATCATACCTAATAAGAGACACTATGGGAATGGGATAAGGATATAAAAATGACCATAAGACGTATTAGGACGTATTAGTTTCAAGAGTATTATATCCTTTTGGTGAAGTCAGTTACGTGGGGCACAAATTTTTCCTCCCAGCAAGGATTCCAGATTAAGACGTCAAGATCGATGTAATCTATTTGCGGCGCTGGAGGCTGCCGGGCTGGGAGACGGGGAGGGAGATGGAGGAAGGGTGAGGAGAGGGAATCTTGACTAGTCGAGGGAACTTAGGCAAGAAGGTACACGGGAAGACGGAGGGAGGAATGTAAGCCGTGCAGACAAGATTAGGCAGTGATTGGATCCACCTTCGACTTGCAGGATTAGTGAGGCGATGAAAGGAGGTGATTGGAACGTCTTATTAATCCTTGTCATGATACCTGTCTCACCTGTGCTGTGCTGCCTTACCTTACCTGTGATTAGTTAGGTTATTATGGATTTTTATTAAGGGTGATGTTCATTTTTTTTACGTTATATAGGAAATTACAGTTTTTAATGTGTTTTTTTTCGCTTTCAATAGTAGTTTTCTTCTTATTTGATATTATGATAAGTGAAAGTTAAATTTAATAAGTGAATAGCGTTTTAAGGATTGTTGAAAATATACTTGTTCATTGTATTGCTCTATATCAGGAACATTTGTAGCAACAATGAATAATTAATAACTTAAACTAAATCGCATAGAAGTAGCATAAGCTTACTCCATAATCTGACTTTGCCGGAATGGAATTAGTGGAGTGAGTGGAGTCATTTCAGCGATAAACTGTAAAAAAAAATAATTACATTCCCCGGAAAATGTAAATATCTAAACAAAGACTCAGATGACCTTTCCGCCAGTCACTTCACAAGGTCACACAAGGTCAAACGCCCACGCCACGCCCACTGGACACCATCACGCCCACTCTAATAACCAGACAGTCAATCCTACTCCATTAAATACCGTTACACTCCACTACCGCCACCGCCGTCCACCCACCCGCCTTGCCAAACCTTCACCCAATCTCTATCTCGCTAACCGGACATAATTCCAACGAGGACTGAAGTAAATGATTCTCGGTGTCTCTTTCACGTCGGAAAGTTGACATCTGCACGTCACTTTCACTGGCAAACTCACACTCACACACATACATATATATACATACACACACACACGTATACACACATATACATATACAAAAAGAAGTGGCAGTGAAAATTCTTCCCGATAAGATAGATAAAAGGGAAAGCTGAGACGGTGTGTGTAGCCACCTTTAAAAAAATTACCTGAATTTGAGAATGTCATTTTCGTTTCCCTGTCAGTCTAGCACCTACGTAACCTTGAACTTACAACACCCTTCACCTCACTGCTCTCCTTCCTTCCTTCCTTCCTCAACTTACTTCCTTCCTATCCTCCTGCCTGCCTTCCCTCTTTCCTTTTGTTTCCCTTATATATAAAAATTCACCTTCGTTCTTCAGTCTAGTCACATTTCTCTACAGTTATTGATAGTGTAGTAGTAGTAGTGGTAGTAGTAGTAGTAGTAGTAGTAGTAGTAGTAGTAGTAGTAGTAGTAGTAGTAGTAGTAGTAATAATAGTAGTAGTAGTAGAAACACATTTACATAACCTACCATAAACAAAAATCACCAAAAATTATGAAACAGTTTTTATTTGAAATCAAGATAAAAATAAAAAATAAAATAAATTACACAAGATAACCACAACAATGAATAAATAATCTTCTCGTAGTGGACATGTTACAAGGTTTCAGTAACAACAATGATAATTAAAGCAAGGGAGGAGAAAAAAATACATATGTTTTGAGGCTGGAGGCAGAAGGGTACACGTTAGATAAGGAGGGAAGGAGGGAAGGAGGGAAGGGAGGGGAAGGGAGGGGAAACGTGCCTGGTGAGGGAACTTATCGTGAAGGAAGGGGGAGGAAGGATGGAATGGAAGGGAGAGAGGGAGAGAGAGGGAAGGAGTGTTGGTAGGACAGTAAAGAGGTGGTAGTAGTAGTAGTAGTAGTAGTAGTAGTAGTAGTAGTAGGTGGTGGTGGTGGTGGTGGTGGTGGTGGTGGTGGTGGTGGTGGTGGTGGTGGTGGTGGAAGAAGGGCGTATATCATGTAGAATGTTATGAGTTGTGAGTTGTGAGTGGTCCTGAAACACACTATCTCCTCCAGTTTGTTACGTAATATTATGAGGACAGTGACCCCCTACGCTGCGACGAAACGAGGTGTGTGTGTGTGTGTGTGTGTGTGTGTGTGTGTGTGTGTGTGTGTGTGTGTGTGTGTGTGTGTGTGTGTGTGTGTGTGTGTGTGTGTGGATGCTATACCATGAACCAAGATAAATAAAGACATAACAAATATAATAATAATACAAAAATAACAGAACAATGATAAAAATAAAAACTGAAACTATTATAAACTGAAATTCCAACCCAAAAAAATATTAAAACGCATAAAAAAAATAAACAAACGAACGAATAAGGAATACAAAAAAGACAATAAGAAAAATAAAAAAGGAAAAAAAAGCATAATAATAACAGTACATAAAAAGAAAAGAAAAACAGAAAGAGGGAAACAAAGAAGAAGCAAGAAACGGGGAAACTGATATAATTCGTGACATTTCCGTAACCAATTACTGGCCAGCTGATGGAGATACGACGAGGAGGAGGAGGAGGAGGAGGAGGAGGAGGAGGGAGAAGGAGGAGGATGGGGTGATCGTAAGCTGATAAAAAATGGTCGAAAGGAAATGAAAACGGTAAATAGTTTGCTGAATGAACGTAGAAAAGTAAATAAACGTTTGCATTGAACGTAAACTTAAGGGAAATAAGTATAGGGAGGAAAAAAAGGAGGTGGGGAAAAAATTAGAATGAGGGGAAAATAAGTAAAAATAATAATTAGTGGTTTAGAGAAGGAAATTAAAAGAGAGAGAGAGAGAGAGAGAGAGAGAGAGAGAGAGAGAGAGAGAGAGAGAGAGAGAGAGAGAGAGAGAGAGAGAGAGAGAGAGAGAGAGAGAGAGAAGAGTTAGAAAAAGAATTAAAACAAGAAGAAGAATTGAACAAAAATATCAGCAGAAGAGGAGGAGGAGGAGGAGGAGGAGGAGGAGGAGGAGGAGGAGGAGGAGGAGGCATCAGTAGGAAGATAAGAGGAAGAGGAAGCACCAAGAGGCAACAGTTAAGACCACCTCCTCCTCCTCCTCCTCCTCCTCCTCCTTCTCCTCCTCCTCCTCCTCCTCCTCCTCCTCCTCCTCCTCCTCCTCCTCCTCCTCCTCCCTCCACTTGCTCAGTATTGATTGTTCACGTTGAGGCTGCGGAGTGAGACGATGCAAGGCGATAAAAAAAGAAACAAAAGAGAGAGAAAGAAATGAAACAGAAAAAAAAAGAATGAAAGAAAGAAAGAAATTAAACAGATAAAAAATAATAATACAACCACAAATAAATAAATAAAGAAATAAAATAAATAAATGAATAAATAAATGGAAATAAATACATAAAGAAAAATAATAAAACAAAGGAAAGGAGAAAGTAAACACTAATAACAGACACAAAACAAACACAGAGAGAGAGAGAGAGAGAGAGAGAGAGAGAGAGAGAGAGAGAGAGAGAGAGAGAGAGAGAGAGAGAGAGAGAGAGATAACAAGAGGCATACAGCAATAAAAATAAGCTATAAACGAGGAAACAGGGAAGAGGAAACAATAACGATGGAACTAAAAGGGTTAGGAAAACATAGAAGATAAACGAAGGAGATAGAGAGAAAGAGAGAGAACAGTTGATAAAGAAAGATAACAATATAGAAATAATAACTAAATGATAACTATAAACAAAAGATAACAAGATAAGAAATAAAAATAAGGATAAAATGAGTGAGTTAATGAAATATATTGAACATAAAAGTTAGTATTTCATGTGTGTGTGTGTGTGTGTGTGTGTGTGTGTGTGTGTGTGTGTGTGTGTGTGTGTGTGTGTGTGTGTGTGTGTGTGTGTGTGTCAGGCCCAGGAAGCTCATAGGAAACTTACTTGAACACGGTAAATGGAAGGAAACTTAAGAGGAGGAAAAACAATTCTCTTTCAAGACGCTAGAAAAACGGAAGTGTTGCGAGGAGGAGGAAGTCAAAAATAAAAATAAAAATAAAAAATAAATAAACAACACAAACTACTTACTTAGTTAAACGCCTCGGCAGCGCGGCAACCCAACTTTTTTCTTCCTTCCTTCTTATTTTTTTTCCTGAAGTATCTGAAAATATATAAAAAATAAATCCATGCAAATAAGGAAAGAAATAAAATAAAAATGTAAAGCACAGATGACAGCCTGAAATAAAAATAAATAAATAATTGTTACGTCTTCATGTTAAAAAAAAAAAAGATTGAGAGAATTATACACAAGACAAAACAGGTGACAGTAATAATAAGGTAAAAGCAAGAAGATTAGCGAACACAGTGAATATTATACTGCAATAACATGATACTTAACGAGAAATCAGGGACTACTTCGTGACGCGGAGACCATAACAATCTATCAGGACTGAACATCGCGGCTCAAACACACTACCCTATCCTCCTCTTCCTCTTCTCTTCCTCCTCCTCCTCCTCCTCCTGACGTACATTTCACCACCACAATCACCGCTACAGTACCATGAAAAAGGTTTAATAACACCCTTTCCTGTAATTTCTCCCGCGATATCTGCCCGGGAACGCGAGATAGAAAGGTAAAATGTAGACTATATACATGCAAATTAGGACAGTCAATGATAGGGAAGGCAATGTATCTGAGTCTCCACAGGTGTTACGAGGGAATGGAAACGACTAGGAATAAAAGAGAGAGAAAGAGAGTGTGAAATCGTTACAAATGTCCTTTAAGTCTCTCTCTCTTTTTTTTCTTCTCTCTCTCTTTCTTTCTCTCTCCAAATGAACGGTACAATCCATCCGTCAGTGTTAGTTAATGCGTCATGGAGGCCGCACGCGTTCAATTCTCACCTCGTAAATGTGTTGATGTTTTCCCTCATTACCGCTGTACCACATAACACAAAAAGAGAGAGAGAGAGGGAAAAAAAAGATAGTACTGATGATTGAGTATGATGTAGGTGCCTCTCTCTCTCTCTTTAACTGTCTCCCTCTCTCCCTCTCTCTCTCTCACCTTCATACAACCAGGAAGTGAAGAAGAGTAATACAATGTAGCGAAGTGTAATGAAAAAGCGATTCAGGAAAACCTTAAAGT
>JAPQNM010000017.1:7708818-7711318 GCA_029783475.1 Metacarcinus magister | reverse complement strand
AACTACAAGTGTGGGAAGGCTGAAAAAAAAAGAAAAAATACACTTTCAACTCCTCTGCATTGAAAGTCACGGAATCTAAACACTACGTAAGGAATCTTTGCAGTATTATATCCCTACAATCTTTCTTTCCTACAAATCTTCGTTCACCTCCCATTCATAGCGTTACTCTGAGCTGCATGATCACTGCATGAATAATTAGTAGCTTCTGCATTACTAAACTTCTCACTTATTTGCAACGTGTTTTTTGTAATTATCTGACCTCATCACCATTGCACTTTTTCACTTCCTTATATATTTTTTACCCTACGTATTGTGAGTGTTTTTGTTACCTGTCCTACCTGCATGTTAATACCTTAGATGTTGTTCATTAAGGTACACACAGGTGACTCGATACTATTGTTATTATTGGTACTTTCTGTTTTTTTAATTCAAGGTGTCATATGTCATCTTTGCGAGTTAATTATACCTCTAGAATCAACGCTTAAAAATACAAAAAAAAGTCTTGGATTAATCTTGTCTTAAATGTTTTCTCTTTCCATTCATGAAACCTAAGAATCTATAAGGCGAAAAAAAATATTATTAAAATTTGATGCATATGACTGAAGATTAAAATTTGATTCAGAGCACTTTTTTCAAACTAAGAATATATTAAAACACTCATACTTGTGATGGGATTAAAAATTATGTAAATACTTTTCTTTAATCTGGAACTGAAATCCAACTTACTGACAGATTTCTATTAAAGTGAAAGAGAGAGAGAGAGAGAGAGAGAGAGAGAGAGAGAGAGAGAGAGAGAGAGAGAGAGAGAGAGAGAGAGAGAGAGAGATATGACATAGACACCTGACTTACGCGCGTGTGTGTGTGTGTTGTGTGTGTGTCTTCCATCACCCAACACACACACACACACACACACACACACACACACACACACACACACACACACACACACACACACACACACACACACACAGTAAAACAAACAGTGTAACACAATCTTTCATAACTTCACCAAAACATTTCCTCTTCACCAACACGAAACTCAAAACGAAAATACAATTGGAAACTTGACTGAAAGTTTAAAAATGAGAGAAAAATAAAAGAGAGAGAAAAAAAAGAGAGTTCACCTGTGTGTATAATTTTTTTTGGCGGTGAAGAACTGACAGACAGACGGACGGACAGCTACACACACACACACACACACACACACACACACACACACACACACACACACACACACACACACACACACACACACACATACACAGGGCTTTTCCGAGACTACACTGACAGCACATCAAGAAAGAGAAAAATAAACACACACACACACACACACACACACACACACACACACACACACACACACACACACACACACACACACACACACACACACACACAACTCTGCTGCAATACTGGAAGAAGAAAAGAAAAAATCACACTGCAACACACAACACCTACATAGCAATACACTTTCACTAACAAACTAAGCAACACAAGAAACTCAATTTACCACAACAACAACAACAACAATAACAACAAAAACATTTATATATCCCCCAACTTTTAAAGGTCATTCTGGTCTAAACTCCACCACTCCTTCCACTTAACAGTCTCAGTCTTGACACTCCACTTCTCTCCTTCCACCTACACACACCTTAAGGACTCCCTCTTGGGTTGAACAAAAGGCTTATGGGCTGAGAATCTTATGGGGGGAAACTTGGGCCTAAGAAACGACCGGAGAAACGCAGGGCAGAAGAAATAGGAGGAGGAGGAGGAGGAGGAGGAAGAGAGGAAGGGGGGATGAATAACAGCAAGAGCAGGACACCAGAAGAGGAGGAGCACGAGAGGAAAGAAATATGATCGAGAGAGAATGATGATAAAAGAGAAAGAATAGGAGAGAGTGCCAAGATTGAGGCAGGAATAGGGAATAGGGGAGGAAAAGAATAGAATAGAATAGGAGGTAAAAGAGGAAGGAAGAAATATTATTCCGGGAAGGTAAAATATGTGCGGTATAAGAAGGCAGGGAAGGAAAAAAAAGGAAAAAAAAAGAAAGTTGAGGAAAACGAATTATCTAATAGCGAGGGAATGTGGGAAAAAATATATATATTATGTCAAGCAAGACAGATTCAAAAATAAAAGAGACAGGAAAAATTTTTGAGTCTGATGGGAAAAAAAAATATAATAGGAAGAGGAAGAGGAGGAGGAGGAGGAGGAGGAGGAGGAGGAGGAGGAGGAGGAGGAGGAGGAATAAAACAAAAATGATAATCAAGGAAAAAGAAAAAGAAAAAGGAAGAAATGGAACTTAGACAATAATAATCAGAAAGAAAATGAAAGAACGAAGAAAAGAAAAAGAAAATTAAGAAAAAGAGGAAACCAAGGAGTGAAGAGAGAGAGAGAGAGAGAGAGAGAGAGAGAGAGAGAGAGAGAGAGAGAGAGAGAGAGAGAGAGAGAGAGAGAGAGAGAGAGAGAGAATCTGCATCTGTTACTGTCAGTTAGTCTG
>JAPQNM010000017.1:7698818-7703818 GCA_029783475.1 Metacarcinus magister | reverse complement strand
TCTTTAAAACTATCACCACCACCACCACTACCACTACTACCACCACCACTACTACCACTACTACCACTATTACCACCATCACCAGCATCTGCCACCACCACCATCCTGCCACATCTGTTGTTATAATATATATACGAGGTTGCCCTCCAGCCACACCTGAGCACGAGGCAATCTTCTGCAATATTGGACATCGACCTTGAAGACTTTAGTGAATTATTTTACCTCAAGATTGATGGGACACTAAGCCGCTGGTGGTGATTATTACTGAGTGTTGTGATTATATATATATATTTAATTTTATTTGAGTTATTGGTGATAATATGTATGATTTTATAAGATTTTTGGATGTGCAAGCATTCTTTTTTGAAATTTGTGGGGAATGTTTGTAATTGCTTGATTCGTTTTTGTTTTTTTTGAGAGATATGAAATTCATTTATTATTATAGTTTGAATTGGAGTAGGAATTAGTTTTTTTCTTTATTATTATTATTTAGACAATCAATTTGACTTTTTTATACTAAATCGAAAGTTAATAATGTGCGTTCGGTTTTAATTTTTATCATTTGTTATATTTAATGTCTTTATGTATATGGAAGGAAAAAAATATTCATCTCTTTATCACAAACAAATATTTGTTTTAATAACATTATTATTATTATTTTCGAATCAACATCCATTTTGTTTAGGGTATTTCAGTGACTATTTTCTCCTTTATTTTCTCTTTTTTCCCTTTTTTCCTTCACATTAGTTGCTGGTTCCTTCTCCTTTACTCTTCTTCACTTTAATTAAATAATCTCTTCCTTCCTGCCTATAATTCCTTAATTTTCGTTCCTCCTTCATTTGTTTCCAGTGACCTCAGTGGTGAAGGCTACCTATGTACCTCCTTCTCCTTCTCCTTCTCCTCCTCCTCCTCCTCCTCCTCCTCCTTCTCCTCCTCTTCCTCCTCTTCAACAACCACGCCTCCTTCTTCTTCTCCTTCAGCTCTTCATTCTCTTCTCTCTCCTCCTCCTATCTCTCCTCCTTCTTCCACAACCAAGCGTCCTTCTCTAACTCTTTTCTTCCTCCTCCTCCTCCTCTTACTCAACAACCACGCCTCCTTCACCTCTTCTTTCTCCTCTTCCTCTTTGGCCTCTTACTCCAAAGCAATGCCTCCTCCTCCTCCTCCTCCTCCTCCTCCTCCTCCTCCTCCTCCTCCTCCTTCCTTACTTGGGGTCAAATTTCTTTCAGTCCTTTAACACTTCAAGGACACTATCGATCCCTTTCGGAAGAGTCGCAATGCGGAAGGTCATTGGCCAAGGTCAAGTAAGGTCGAGTAAGGTCAAAGGTCAGGAAAAGACATTCTCCGAAAGGTCACATGCTCCTCTGACCTCCGGAAGATGACCAAAACAAGTGTCATACGTGTTTTTTTATTATTATTATTTTTGGTTTGATTTTATAGGTTTGTTTTCATGTTTTTTTTTATTTTAATTTATGTTATTTTTTATTTATTATTATTATTATCTTCTTTTTATGATTTTATTTTATTATTTTATCATCATCATCAATATAATATCAACAAAACAATTTTATTTTTTATTTTCATTTCATCTTTTTCATTTTCTTTTTTTTTTATTTACTTCATCTCCTTTTCTCCGCCAGTTCCTCTTTACCGCCATCCTCTTCCTCCTCCCCTCTTTTTCCTCTCTCTTTAGCCATCCATTCCCCTCACTCCCACTCGCTCCACTCCCTCCCTCTCCCCTCTTCCATGGTGTCACTCCCTCTCTTTTTCTCTCTCTCCCCTCAACGCAATCAACAACTCTCTCTCTCTCTCTCTCTCTCTCTCTCTCTCTCTCTCTCTCTCTCTCTCTCTCTCTCTCTCTCTCTCTCTCTCTCTCTCTAATACCTGTTTTCTTTCTATTATTCTTATTATTTTTGTTACTAACCTCCTCCTCCTCCTCCTCCTCCTCCTCCTCCTCCTCCTCCTCCTCTCTCACTATCATGCAATATTCAATAACTTCAATGGAACACAAAATATCTAAGTTCCTCCTTCCATCTTCACTTTCACTTCCTATCAACAGCTGCTTCCCTTTTTCTTTTCTTTTGCTCTCCCAAAAACATCGTCCCCAGAAGACACGTCAGGCGAGTGGTGGCGTCTGCTTTTCTCTCTCTCTCTCTCTCTCTCTCTCTCTCTCTCTCTCTCTCTCTCTCTCTCTCTCTCTCTCTCTCTCTCTCTCTCTCTCTCCTTAAAAACACATTCCAGGGACAAAAATTACACAATTACATAAACCATTAAATAATACACATAAGAAAAACATCAAATCAAAACAAACGAATTCTTTAAAAGCAAAACCAAAACCAAAAAAAACAAAAACACTGAATATCAAAACGTAACATCAATAACCTTTAATAATATCTAATCCATACATCAATTATTAATACAACCACCTCCAAAAAAAATTACCAAAGTTTACCCTTAAATAATTCCCTTACTCACTCGTCAAGGCAAGACAGGGCAACATAAGGATTCCAATTGAGAGTTTGTGATTGGCCAGCCGATGTGATGACGTCAGAAATACCTCTCCATTGATTGGCTCTCACGTTCGTCCTTATTGGCTCTCTATAATTATAATTTCGTCAAGGGACACACGCGTTGGCAAGAGTCCTGAACGCTTGTGAACGAAAGGTGATGACAGAGAATGGGAAACAATAAAGAAAATGGTTTAAATGATAGAAAATGGAACGTGGGTCTTATTTCTTTTATTTATTTCCCTTAAAGAATGGGAAGTAATAAAGAAAATGTAGTGTGGGTCTTTATTATCCATTTTTATTTCATTTGGGGGAATGGGAAGCGATAAAAGAAAAATATATATGAAAGATAATTATGTTTTTTATCATTATTTTTATTCTTTATATCGCTTTTTCACGTTTACTTTTCGTTTTTATTCTCAATTTATTAATCTTTGTCATATTTTTTTTTGGGGGGGGAGAGAGAGAGAGAGACAGAGAGAGAGAAAGAAAATTAGACATTCCACACATAACATAACAAGAAAATCATAACAAACACATATTCTTCACAGGAGTAACTAACACTGATCCTCGTCTTGGTAATGTTATGAGCGCCGTTAAAAAGAGAGAAGAGTTCCTCACGCGCCACCAAACGAGATGGCTCGAGGCCCAGTGGTTCGGTGAATCGAATCAAGAGGGCGTTGAGTTCAGTGAGACGCAGAAAGGGCGGGAAATACTCACTTATACCTGACCAATGAACGGTAAAAGTACTCAATGTGATACGTAATAGAGTACATCGGTAGTACTAATGTAGCGGTAAAGATTAAATTATCCAAGTTATGTGTAGTTTCAGAAAAGTTAAGCTAAAGTGAATTAGTAAAGTGTGTTGATTCGTTAAGATGTTAAGAAAAAAGTCGATAAGGAAAGTCTACTGGGCCGAAGCGATCCCAAGGGAGTGAGGCAGGAAGGTTAGGAAGACAAATCAGTGGTGGTAGTGGAGATGAAAGGAGTAGTAGTAGTAGTAGTAGTAGTAGTAGTAGTAGTAGTAGTAGTAGTAGTAGAAGTAGTAGTAGTAGTGGTAGTGGTGGTAGTAGTGGTGGTGGTAGTGGTGGTCTCTCTCCAGCTCCTTTACAACGAAACCGGACATGCCACAAACACCTCCTTTTAAAAATCGCAAGAGCAGGGATAAAAGTGTGTTCCCAGCATGTCCTTGAAAGCTTTACATGTGTTTAGGGAGAACGGTCGAGACACAAACACAAACACACAAGCACAAGCACAAGCACAAGCGAAAAACACCCTTAAAAATACCCTTTAAAATATATATACATGTTTACTAGTAAGGAAGGAATTCTTTACACGCCCAGAGAGGGAGAGCGGGAAAAAAAAAATGAGAGAGAGAGAGAGAGAGAGTCAGTCCTTGAATTTCTTGATGATATTCACCACCACCACAAAGTCTTCAGTGCATGGTGTGGCGTAAATGAAGGAGGAGGAGGAGGAGGAGGGAGGAGGAGGGGAGGAGGAGGCGAGGAGGAGGAGGAGGAGGAGGAGGAGGAGGAGGAGGAGAAGCATGCATGATCGAGGTCTCACATTTCCCAGAGCTGTGGTAGAAGGGAGGGACGGTGGAAGGAGGGAAGGTAAAGGAGCATATAAGGCGACCCAACTTCTCCCGCTGCCAAATTGCTGTGGGACTATGAAGCCTCCATCATCTGAATAGGTCCAATCAAAGACAAGACACGCTAGTCGACGAGAAATTGGTGCTGCGGCGGAAGGCAACAACTGACTGCAATTTTTATACAAGGCGAGGAAAGGGATGAAAAGGGTTGGGTTAGGGTTGGGTTGGGATGGGTTAAGGATGGGTTAGAGATGGGTTGGTGAAGGGAGGAAAGGGAAGGAAAGTAATGAGTGGGAGAGAAAGAGAGAGTGGATGTATGTGGAAGAATAGTGAGATAAAAGAAAGTGTATATGAGAGAAAAAACAAAGGAAAAGAAAGGAAAGGAAACCAGAAAATAGAGTGAACAAAAATTGAAGAAATAATGTAAAGAAATACAAGAAAAAAAAACATACCACTTCTCATATTCATCATACACTAAAACAGACACACACACACACACACACACACACACACACACACACACACACACACACACACACACACACACACACTTGCATCACTCACTGCTCGAATTGTCTCCTTTCTTTCTATGCCACAGCAAGCAAGTTATGTGTGTTCTGTGTAGCAACCTTGATGTGTGTATGTCTATATGTATGTATGTATGTATGTATGTATGTGTGTGTGTGTGTGTGTGTGTGTGTGTGTGTGTGTGTGTGTGTGTGTGGTGTGTGTGTGTGTTTTATATATAGCAACGTCTCTTGGCTTCCTATTCTCTCCCACTCCCTCTTACTCTTCCAGGATAATAATAGAAGAGGTCACAAAAACTTCCCTAAGGTACTCCTCTCGGGTTCTTCCTCCAGCACTAAGATTTCTAAAGGGGTGTATCTCTCCCCTCCTCCTCCTCT
>JAPQNM010000017.1:7678818-7688818 GCA_029783475.1 Metacarcinus magister | reverse complement strand
AAGACACACCTTTTGTAGCAGCATATTTGTGGTAAGAAAAATAAGACAAAGGAAAAACTCAATACATAGAAAGAACTTATTCAGTCTACATGATTGAGTTTCTACACCAGAGACGCGCGTCAGAAAATTTGTACTGTCATTGTAGCGTTTAAATCAGCGTTATCTCACAAATCTTCGCCATTAATCCATTCATTCATGGGCATATTCCCTATTTTATCTCTCTTTTCCTTTCATGTAGAGCCTCAGTGGTGCAATAATTAGCATGTCTGACTATGAAATACGAATTTGCTGTTCCGGAAGTTCGATTCGATGCTTGACGAGGGACGCCACGTAGGGCACTCCGAACAGCAGCTCATACTCCCACCTAAAACGTTTTGATAGGTAAATGGCAGCCTAGGGAAACCTGTGGAAGGTAAATAGTGGAAAGTCGGATGTAATATTGCTCCTGTATCTCAGTGTAATGGATTAATTTCCACCATAGGCTCTAATAAGGCCTATGTGACGGGAGATGAGCGCCCGCACCGACGTACAGCTACGGCGTGTGACTTCATTTTACTTCCTCGTGCATTTAAAATCAACTCGTAAACAAGCTCACTTAGATAGATTATGTATCTTATACTTGCGAGTGTTTTGCGTAAGACATTATTGAAGTGATTGAAAAATGGCCAGAAGAAGAGGGAAGTCTCACCTAGTATAAGGTATGTACGTATTGGCTTAATCGTATGACTATTAATACACAAAAGCAACATCCACGATATAATAAATTCTAACTTATTCCAATGTGCAGATCTCGTCATTTTGAGTATTATTGATATTGAACTAACTCGCCATATTTAGAATTAATGTGATGAGTAAGGTTTGTGTGATAGCGTGAAGGGCCCCGTTAGGGTGTGGGACAGAGAGACTTATTGGTATTGTGTGTATGTTTTAGTTATATAAAGTGTAGTAGTGTTATAATAGGTGTATTTTTTTAATGGTCAGCGTCAATGAGCTACCTTATGTGCCTCGTACTCCGTCACGGCAGATTATCACCTACAGTTTGGTTTCCATAGTGGCCATCGTCAATGGGCTATTTTTTCCCCCATTTTCCTTTCGTGATTGCTAATACTTTTAGAAAACAAGGATAATGTTATGCTTGCATCTTGTGTACATTAAATACTCCACTGGTGAGCATGGGGCGTTGATCCCCTGACGCCCCCCTACAGTGTTCACCTAACTGTATGATGCTGATTGTCCCTCCCCACACTTTTCAAGACAAAACGAGGTACCTGGATAGCGTTAAAGTTAGGTTGGCTCAGGTTACATAAGATTCAGTTAAGTTCATTAAAAAAATGATTCCAAAAAGAATTATAATAAAAATAATGGTTCGTTAAGATGAGCAGCTGGCAGTCTCGAGATAGCAAGGTGAACCACAGACACGTAAATTTTCCGTAACTTTACATAATTTAACATACAGGGAAAAAGAAATAATGCTGGTCCTGTCCTTTAATATACAGGGAAAAAGAAATAATGCTGGTCCTGTCCTTTACCTTCTCTATATATAAAGTTATCCTGCCTGGCTTAAAATTTTTTTTCAACATTCTCCTTCTATGTCAAAGATGTTAGTAATATCTATATTTCTGTGTAGGAAGATAGCTTATGTTATAATATCTTGGTATTTTTTTACTTTTTTCCATGACCTCTTGTATTTTATAATTCCTTTACAAACAGATTATCCACTTTTTTCTATATATTTCACAACTATACACTGTAATTAGATGTTCCATTTCTCTTTTGTTCTCTATAGTTGAATATTTTTGATGAGTTTCTCCTCACATGGCAGGCTTGAGTACATCTTGGCTGCTTTTCTTTGTATTCCTTCAATCTTCCTTATATTATTTTTTTTTATCATTATTTTATCCATTTTTTAATGTAGGTTGACCATACCCACTGAAGCATATTCCTATTTTGGGTTAATCATTAATAATACAATACATATTTTTCCACCTGTAATTTGACTGCATCTTCATTGTCTGGTTTTTGCTCCATATTGTGTGCGCTAATGTGAAGCTAATATGAACCTGTTTCATCTAACATGGTTTATCTAATTGGCAAATTGATGTCTTTGGTAATAAATGCCTCCGCAGTATTATGGGGTATCAATGGAATGACTTCGTGTCAAATCAGCGACTGCTCCGTGAGACTGATTCCAAGTCTATTACCAGCATAGTCCGGCAACGTCAACTCCGGCTATATGGGCATGTGGCACGTTACCCAGAAGCTGATCCTGCTTCTCAGGTTGTTTTTGAAAGGGATAACCTGGTGTGGAGAAGGCCAAGGGGGCAAGTCGATGCTTTCTGTTGGGAGTTACTTGGTATGGGAAGGGGACTTGCATGGGATGATCGCTGGAGGGCTGGCGAGGCGACATGCCCTTCATCGTATGCCGCCAATGATTGATTGATGCCTTATATCCATCCCAATACAACACATGGTAGGAAATGTTTGGCAAAAATTTTATGGGAACCTGTAGCTGCTGATGTGTCAGATATAAGTGGCAAAAGTACATAATAAGACTTTCTTTTTATAATGTCTTAATAGAACACCATTTGCATCATTTAAATAACTATATCCATCTTGACGGTGCAATCTTCCGGCTAATGATAGATGTTGAGGAAGGAAATATTCCGACCCGACCAACGGTTTGGACACGAGGGAAAAATTATGGAAACCTGATATAGCACTGAAGAAATGGTAAATACGTTAGAGATTCAAATATGTTTTTTAAGAGGAAAATTGTATATCCTGCAATTCCAAGCTTGCGGTGAGGTGGAATTTTTGCAATACGGCGATTGGTTTTGTTGCTATTGGGTAGAAATATCTATTTTCTTTTACTCGATAACTGTTGGAGTTACGCTGGTCTGAAGGGTGTTAAAAAACTATGCGTGACCCAAAATAGAGTATCGTTTTCAATGGTGTTTTGACGTAGGGGCTGCGTTTGAGCTGTATGGGCAAAAATAATTAATAATAATAATAAATAATAAATTACTAATAAATAGTAAATAGTAATTCAGATCGTCAAGGTTACAGTTACATTTCCTTGGCACTGGTTACATGTAGGGTTGATTAGCTCTCTTGGTTAGCTGTCCTCAATAGGGAGACAAATATTTCACGTCTTCTATATATTGTTCGGGTCCTTAGTGGGTAACAAATTCAGTCTCAAATATTCATCATGACGTATAATTCTTGTATTTCTCGTTAATCCGCTGTATGAACATGTTTGCCATTATAATATTAATCAATTTACTGCCTTAATATTCCTGTTTCTTCATACATCCAAATCTTCACAATTCTCTTGTTCACAATATTAATCTTTTGCTAATATGTATCAAGCGTTTCTTCTCTTAATTTGTCGCAAACACGTCAATCATATCCCGAGTTATAACTTTATATGCTTGAGTGTGTTACATGCCGGGCAGCTTCCATGATTTCCTGGAGTGCCTCAGTGGTGCAGTGGTTAGCGTGTCTGACTA
The DNA here is from genome assembly GCA_029783475.1 of Metacarcinus magister. Lineage (NCBI taxonomy): Eukaryota > Metazoa > Arthropoda > Malacostraca > Decapoda > Cancridae > Metacarcinus > Metacarcinus magister. The sequence continues at coordinate 7,685,309 of JAPQNM010000017.1, read as the reverse complement.
CGAATCCGCCGGCCCGAGTTCTATCCCGGACGAAGGCAGTCGGTGCACATCTCATCCAGCTGTTCATCCTTCCAAACGGGTTGGTAGATAAATGGGTACCTAGGGAAACCGGGCACCGGGTCACAGTGCCCCTGTGTCCCGGTGTAACAGATTAATTTGCACCACAGGCTCAAAGGCCAATGTGACGAGAGATGAACACCTGCAGCTACGCACAGCTATAGTGTGTGCCAACACCCTAACTTACTTGGTGCAGTGAATCCCATAAATTTACTTTCCTCACATCCCTCGCTCCATCCTCAAAATGTAACTGTTTGTCGTCCACTGTGTGTCAGCGACCCGGGAGTTATTGAGAAAGAGTGTGAAGAGACCCGACAAAGCTAGGATGAGTTAGGGAAGTGACGATGGAGTGAGTGAATAAGTAACAGAATTAATTTGAGTTTGGAGATGCATAACAAGCATCAATATGTCAGTGACAAAGAAATATATGAAGTAATGGTAAGCGATAAGTTAACGTAATCATTGTTTTATATTAATGAATGAGTTAATGAGTTTATTAATGTGTATTAGTTTATTTTCTTTCTATTTATATGCATTTTTTTTTATATCAAAGGCCAGCTCACATTCTACTTGGAGAAAATATTATAGAAAAATAGTTTTCAATTGAAACTTAAATTTAGATGCTTTTTTTTTATCATCAATGAAATTCTGGTTAACTTTCTTTTAATTGTCATGTGATAGTAATGTGTTAGTTTTGTTACATCTGCAGGAAACAGTTTTTTTCTTATTCTTTTTTTAATGTCCTTGACCTATAGCACCTGTAGGCTATCTACTGCATGGCTCTGATGCCCCGTAGGAATTTTTCTTTGGTAGCCGTAATGATAATGGTTGACACTCTCCCTGTTAGTGGTTGGTGCAGTATTTTTTAAGTGACGCCTGTGGAGATTCATGCCGCTCCCTGAAGTCCCCGATGCACTTGTAGACGAAGACAGGTTTAAATAGCAGCATGTGGGTTTCTTCGGCCACTCGATGATTGCTTAAATAATGGCCAAGCTCCGCCGGGATTCAAACTCGGGTCACTAAGCTCACCCCTTCCGTGCTCTGACCACTCAGCCACTGCTGCAATCTTTTTCTTTTTAGTGTTGAAGGGAAAAAAGTAAAGTTTTGACATATATATAAAAAGTGAATTTGGTAATTGTCACAGAATGCTTTAGTCAACCCATGGTGTATATAATATAAGTCACATATTGTACTCTCATTGTTGTTATTTCATGTTTTAAGAATTTTACCATAGTGAAAGTTATTATATTTCTGGAACAAGTTATATACACTAACAAAATTAAAAAGGATGGAGAGGAGGAAAAGTTAAAGTTAAGTTTAAGTTTGGAGAATGAAAACTTGGGAGTGGTGATGCAAATTTTGGTGGGATAAAAAAAAATTACATGCACCAGAGCAGTCATGATGAATGAGAAAAGTTATCAATAAAGTAAACTTAAGGTGACAAAAAAGATTATCTATATGAAATGAGTAAGATCTGTGGAGTGAGTAAGTCATTATAAAAATTTTACTCACAAGGTTTTTTATAGAAATAATTTTGCTTCCCTTGTTTGCAAAGTTTCCATATCCTATTAACCTCACATACACAGAGATAGACCTGAGGAAAGGGAGTTAAACTTAACCTCACATGAATTTAACTTAACCATAAACCTTGAGTGCATAGACACAAACCCTGAACTTAAATTAAAATACCACAGCTTTACTACACTATGAAGGGAATGTTAATGAAGGTAATTATCACGCCAGGCACAATGTTGGTTCACTTGTATATATATGTTGTGAGTTAAAATATAAGAATGAACTCAGAGGTAAAATGTGTGTTATGTTAATCTGGGAATGATGATAATTATGACTGAGCTGGTATTTTTTTTTTTACATTTTATTTTTGTTTATGCGTGTGTGTGTGTGTGTGTGTGTGTGTGTGTGTGTGTGTGTGTGTGTGTGTGTGTGTATTTGTGTCAACCAAAAAATCTAAATAAATAAATAAATACACACACACACAGGCCAGTATAGTATAGTATGCACACCACCACCACCTCTACCACCAGCACCACCACCACCACCACTATCACCAGCGACCTCCACTTTCCTTCAGTACATATTGCAACACTCCATGCATGTGCCACCACTGTCCTCCTGGGTGGCTGGGCTGGCAGATACATACATACACACACACACTGCAAGATACAATACAAGGTCAGCTTCAAGGCCAGCGAGGAAATGACAGGACAGGACCACAAACACAACCTAACTTTCACACACACACACACACACACACACACACACACACACACACACACACACACACACACACACACTCTAATCAACCTTCACTAGTAACTCCTCCTCACATCAATATCCTTTAGTTTCCCTTACAAAAAACACCCAACAGAAAACGTAATGCCAGGTCCTGTTTCTAGCCTTCCCGATAGCTAAAATAAAACTCAATTCTGCTACTATAGGTGTGTAATAAGCTTAACAGATGGTCTATTTCGCTCTTCGTTGGTTCAGTTAAGTGTTCCAGTCTAACAACCACCGCCTAGACTGTCTGAATCCTTAATAGTTACTGGGAATCACTCTGTTATAGTGTCTCTCGTTATGGGAAGGACGAAAGGAGGGAGGAAGGGAGGGTGTGGGGAGGGAATAGAAGGGAAGGAAGGAAAGACGGACGGGAAAGATAACGGAGGGAGGAAAGGGAAGGAATAAATGGGAATAGAGGAAGGCAAAGCATAAAGGAAGGGAAGCGAGTGAATGAGAGAGAATATAAAGTAAGATATGAGAAGGGTGGAAAAATGGATGAAATTGAGACATGATATGCAGAGTTTAAGGAATGTTTGTCTCTTTCCTTATTATTCCTGATAAACTGAAGGGATAAAATGTAATGTGTACGTTGCATTTTCTACAATAACATAATTTTAATCGCCTGGGAGACTAATTTTTTTTTCTTCACTAGTTACGAGTTGTTTAGAAATTATATGTATTGGAAAGTTAGTCTAGAGTATAATTATCGTTGTCTCGTCGTTATAAAGACCCAAATGAACCGAATAAATCACAACTCACGAAATAGGAACACAAACTCGACTCAAACTGAACAACTGTTGATACTTGGGGGGAAACAAATTATAATCACTCGCTCAACATTACACCAGAAAAAAAGTTTGTTAATGATTCAAAAGTTACATCTACATCGCTACAATTGCCTTCCCAATGCTGTGTCATACTAAGTCTCACTAATGATTGTGTTCTGTTGTTCCACCGTATAATGAGAGAGAGAGAGAGAGAGAGAGAGACTATAAGGCATATCATTAGTATTACTTATGATGTAAAACGTGTACAGTATTACCGGAATTCACTATTATACATCGTTAGGTACAGATAGTTATTATAAAGGTGATGTTAACTACTCTCTCTGGTCATTAGGGTTTGTATGAAGACAAAGACTGATTCATACGATCATTATATAGTCAAGATTTTAACAACTCGTAAAGATTCAATACTTTATCCTCAGTGTTATTTTTTTATGTAGATAATTGCTTTACTACTAAAATATAACGTTACATACTACATTAATAAAAAGGAATCTACACATACACACCATAATTAATGTAGAATTGCTTCAGTACACCATTCAAATCATCGTTTTGGCACCCCGTTAATAACTGAAAAAAGAGAGAGAGAGAGAGAGAGAGAGAGAGAGAGAGAGAGAGAGAGAGAGAGAGAGAGATAGGGAGGGAGAGAAAGAAAAAAATTTAGTTACCCTGTTGAAATTCAGCATCGTTTCACCTTTTCACGGGAATCCCACGGTGGGCGGCACTGGATTCATTCTTTCTCTATTTTTTTTTATAGATACCTTCCCTCCTACCCTCTCTCCCTCCTTCCCTCCCCGCCAGCCAGCAAGAGAAATGGGATTTACGTCTGTATTCATTACGTTCAAAATCTCCCCTCTCAAACCACGGCCTTTTATATATACTGCCAGGACTCGGCACCGGCTGGATATTGGCCAAAAGTGCTTTTTATATAATACGATTCATTTTCTCTTTTTCCGAACGTGTGCTCAATGCTTTTATATATAGGGTAAGACTTTTTTTTTATACCTCACTATTCTCCCTTCTCCCTTATTACCACATAACAGAACGGTGTGTTAAGGGAGAAGAATGGAGGAGATGAAAAGAATAACGAGGATGATAAGGAAAAGAAAGAGGAGAAGGAGGAGGAGGAGGAGGAAAGAGTGATATGATACGAGCAAAAGTCCTTGATTAACTCTCTCCTTTCTCCTGCTCCTCATACACTCAGGGCCTCAGGGAAGACACAGATACATGGGTATTCTTCTATTATATATCCTCACCGCTTCCTGATTCTCATATTCCACCCTCAGGAGAAGGAAGAGAAGGAGGAGGAGGAGGTGGAGGAGGTGGTGGAAAAAAGATGAAGGAGAAAGTGGAAGAGGAGGAGAAATAAAAGCAAGGAGACGTTGAAAGATGGAGAGAAGAGGAAAAGAATAAAAATGAGTGCATGTTGGTGCAAGGAATGGATGGAGGATGAAAAGAAGAAGGAGGAAGAGGAGGAGGAGGAGAAAAAAAATTATGAGGAAAAGATAAGCTGGAAGAAAAATTGTAGGAAGAAGAAGAGGCAGAGGAGGAGGAGGAGGAGGAGGAAAAAATATGAAATAGGAGACACTAAGGAAGAAAAAGTAAGAAGAATGAAGCAGAAAATCTTAGCATAGGATCCTTGTCGCCTCCTCTTCTTCCTCCTCCTCCTCCTCCTCCTCTTCCTCCTTCAGGCGAGGTGTGGCTCCCTTTCCCTTGTATTTGCAGGAAAGTGTGAAAAATGGAGCCTCGCCACACCCTCGTTAATCACTAAAGTTGATAAAAGAAATATATTCCATCCCAAGGAAAATGGTGAAGGCGGGGCTCTCTCTCTCTCTCTCTCTCTCTCTCTCTCTCTCTCTCTCTCTCTCTCTCTCTCTCTCTCTCTCTCTCTCTCTCTGATACCTTGTTATTCCTCCCATAACCCATTTTTTCTTCCTTCTTATTCATTCCATACACTCAATTCTCTTCCCATACGCATTTCCATTAATTTTTTCATCCTCCCATGTTTTTTCAGTAGCTGTTCCTCCGTCTCCTCTCCCCTATTCACCCATTACTAACTCAGAAACACCCATTTTCACCCATTCAATTAAGTCACCCTCCCATTGTATCTCCATTACACCCACACATCCCCCCATAACCACTGACCAACCTACCATACTCTTTCCCCCATTCCAACCACACCCACACAGTTTCCATCACTAGCCCAGCACGCTGTTTCCCTTGGGCTTGGCTTTCCCCCGGTGCTATCAGCGTTGGGATAAGATGGACTGCCTTAGGGGCTCTGTAATCTCTGCTACTGATACGGAAAGGCACGCTGGGTCTAATTTCCTGAGAGATTATACTTAGTTGCCCTGTGGTAGAAGGGGACTGAGGGAAGGGAGGGAGGAAGGAAGGTGTAATATAGGTATGGGGAAAGGAAATGGAAGGGAGAGGAATGTGGGTGGTTATGATTTTATGTGTGTGTGTGTGTGTTTTTTTTCCCTCCATGTTACGTTCCTGTTTGGATTCAGACAGACAGACAGACAGACAGACAGACAGACAGACAAGCAGACAGATTTAATAAGTATACAGCGAGACAAACAAATTAGGAATATAAAAGAAAATATAAATTGGAAATAAATAGAAAAATTTAGTATGAAAATTGAAACTGAAAAAAGGGTGAAATTGAAAGAAAGAAAAGAAAATGAGATATTAAAGCCAATTCCAGACAAGAGAAGTAGGAGGAAAAAATTTAAAACACGGAAATTAACACACACACACACACACACACACACACACACACACACACACACACACTGAGAGATAGAGAGGGAGGGTCAGTGTGTGTGTGTGTGTGTGTGTGTGTGTGTGTGTGTGTGTGTGTGTGTGTGTGTAAAATATCACTAGTTTGACCTTTCTGGGCTAATTAAGTCGAATCAATATAATTAAGTTTGGGTCCTAAATGTTGATATTAATTTGATAACGAAATATACACGTATTTTTGTACTATTTAGGAAGCACATCACATAACATACAAGCTTATTATTATTATTATTATTATTGTTATTATTGTTAGTAGTAGTAGTAGTAGTAGCATATCTTTACATTCTCCTTTTTTATAACTTGCAAATCTAATACAAATATATCAAAATATATTTATTGTCAATAGAAAATTTGAAAAAACAAAATTATAATGAACAATTTAAAAGGAAAACTTACATATGTTTCCTTAGCATTTTTCGGTTCACATATTTTCTTTTCCCCGGAAATTAAAAACTATTAAGCGAGAGAGAGAGAGAGAGAGAGAGAGAGAGAGAGAGAGAGAGAGAGAGAGAGAGAGAGAGAGAGAGAGAGAGAGAGAGAGAGAGA
>JAPQNM010000017.1:7651318-7673818 GCA_029783475.1 Metacarcinus magister | reverse complement strand
TGCTGCTGCATCAAGATAAGGCTCACTAGAATTAGGTATATAGAGGCAGAAAACAACTCAATTCCCACCGCTCGCTCGGTCATGACCGGTCAAAATTTTCACTACTGGCTGTCACCGGTGCCAATGGCTATGGAAGTGATTTATTTTCATTAAAAAAGTGTAATGCAGTACTTTTATTGCAGTGTCAAGCTCCATCAAGAGGATATGATAGCTATCAGTAACCCGCGTATACTCCTACACACGACACGTTTACCCGTAAGGAACACATATACTCTTAACTTCAGCGTATATTCTTGTAATGACTGTTACAGTTCAAAGCAGTTCATAACTATGCCTTACAACACGTTTAACCATCTTACAGACCCTCGTGGATGTGTAGAATTGATCTCAACCTATGGTGTATTTCGGTCACTTTTGCTACTTCGGGAAATTTTTGATTTTTTTTCCTCTTCGATTTTGTTCTTTTTAAACTATGTTGTACATAGGAATAATGTAAGACATTCAGCTTAGTTTCAGTTAATTTCACTAGCAACTTTTATTTCTATAAAGGAATTTATTTGGGTTAAAACAGATGATACAATCAGTATGGTGGATCTAATACTTTACCAATGTTGATGGAAAAGATATCAGATATTCCTTATGAAATTACATACTAATAAAGAAAGCACTTTGTTCAATTGGTATCTTAGCTTAGAAGCTAATATTGTTTGTTTAATGATATCAAAAACCAGTTTTTATACACTATTTCAGGATGGCAGAGTCTGTTTGAATACTCCTGTAGTATACATAGCCTTCCTCTGACCTTCTTAAATGCTGCTGCATCAAGATAAGGCTCACTAGAATTAGGTATATAGAGGCAGAAAACAACTCAATTCCCACCGCTCGCTCGGTCATGACCGGCCGATCAAAATTTTCACTACTGGCTGTCACCGGTGCCAATGGCTATGGAAGTGATTTATTTTCATTAAAAAAATGTAATGCAGTACTTTTATTGCAGTGTCAAGCTCCATCAAGAGGATATGATAGCTATCAGTAACCCGCGTATACTCCTACACACGACACGTTTACCCGTAAGGAACACATATTCTCTTAACTTCAGCGTATATTCTTGTAATGACTGTTACAGTTCAAAGCAGTTCATAACTATGCCTTACAACACGTTTAACCATCTTACAGACCCTCGTGGATGTGTAGAATTGATCTCAACCTATGGTGTATTTCGGTCACTTTTGCTACTTCGGGAAATTTTTGATTTTTTTTCCTCTTCGATTTTGTTCTTTTTAAACTATGTTGTACATAGGAATAATGTAAGACATTCAGCTTAGTTTCAGTTAATTTCATCAGCAACTTTTATTTCTATAAAGGAATTTATTTGGATTAAAACAAATGATAAAATCAGTATGGTGGATCTAATACTTTACCAATGTTGATGGAAAAGATATCAGATATTCCTTATGAAATTACCAACTAATAAACAAAGTGCTTTGTTCAATTGGTATCTTAGCTTAGAAGCTAATATTGTTTGTTTAATGATATCAAAATTTTAGTAAATAATTATTTTTCATGAGATAGATACCTATCAAATATAGCAAAGAGTTATGTTGTGAAATTATAAATATTTTTCTCCTTCTTTTAAACCCTATCCCATTCCAATCCTGCGTCTATTTTCGTTTTTCGTTATATATAATATACGTAATTTACATGAGGACGTAATATATATTTTATTAATACTGTGTTTATCGGTACTTGTTACATACCCTAAGAATAGGAAAACTCTGCAGATTCTGAATCCTTGCTTGAAAATTCAATACGAGTAAAACGAAAGGAGTTACAGCTAGTTTCAGTAGAAAATGTGATGAAAACCAGTTTTTATACACTATTTCAGGATGACAGAGTCTGTTTGAATACTCCTGTAGTATACATAGCCTTCCTCTGACCTTCTTAAATGCTGCTGCATCAAGATAAGGCTCACTAGAATTAGGTATATAGAGGCAGAAAACAATTCAATTCCCACCGCTCGTTCGGTCATGACCGGCCGATCAAAATCTTCACTACTGACTGTCACCGGTGCCAATGGCTATGGAAGTGATTTATTTTCATTAAAAAAATGTAATGCATCAAGATAAGGGCTCACTAGAATTAGGTATATAGAGGGAGAAAACAATTCAATTCCCACCGCTCGTTCGGTCATGACCGGCCGATCAAAATCTTCACTACTGACTGTCACCGGTGCCAATGGCTATGGAAGTGATTTATTTTCATTAAAAAAATGTAATGCAGTACTTTTATTGCAATGTCAAGCTCCATCAAGAGCTATCGGTAACCCACGTATACTCCTACACACGACCCGTTACCCCGTAAGGAACACATATACTCTTAACTTCCACGAATATTCTTGTAATGACTGTTACAGCTCAAAGCAGTTCATAACTATGTCTTACAACACGTTTAACCATCTTACAGACCCTCGTGGATGTGTAGAATCGATCTCAACATATGGTGTATTTTTGTCATACTTCGGGAAATTTTTGATTTTTTTTCCTCTTCGATTTTGTTCTTTTTAAACTATGTTGTACATAGGAATAATGTAAGACATTCAGCTTAGTTTCAGTTAATTTCATCAGCAACTTTTATTTCTATAAAGGAATTTATTTGAGTTAAAACAAATGATAAAATCAGTATTGTGGATCTAATACTATACCAATGTTGTAGGTATATAGAGGCAGAAAACAACTCAATTCCCACCGCTCGTTCGGTCATGACCGGCCGATCAAAATCTTCACTACTGACTGTCACCGGTGCCAATGGCTATGGAAGTGATTTATTTTCATTAAAAAAATGTAATGCATCAAGATAAGGCTCACTAGAATTAGGTATATAGAGGCAGAAATACAAATATAAAATCAAATTTGTTAAGCTTTACGAGATCTATCAGATAAAGTCTTTAGTATTCCAATTGCTTGCCAACTTAATGCATGTTTTCTGAAAAACAAATGTTTTTCATTCTTTCCATTCCTACATCTATATTTATAATCAAATCTAAGCTCACTATAGCTCATCAGAACGAGCTTCCCATATGCTATCTTTCGTATCCAAAACGTTTTTTTACGTAAACCTCATAGTTTTCGAGTTATTAAATAAAACATGATTTCTGCAAAATATCCTAAGGGGGTAACCCGTGATAATATCGTGAAAATTTCGATACCTCAGAATTTCATGAAAATTAGTACATAGAGGTTCTCGAGCATGCTGATTACGAATCTGGACTCATTTTTATGATTACTATAAAATCAATCAATATTTCACCTTACTATACGTTACTATACGTTACTATACGTACTACACGTTACTATACTTTAGGTTACTATACCTTCCTTTGATTCTTCCTAATAGTTTCGTCTCTGTAACCACGATGCTGAGTCTTACAAGAATACCGTAGTAGCAGGAAAACCCTCCCTCAGATGGTAACAATCCCTATTTTTCGTACCTTACCGATCTGACGCTCTTTTTCGATATCCAAACTTTTCACTCTCTTTCCTTCCTTGGTTTTTGGTGCCGCGTCCAGAGCCCCGGAGATTATTGCAACTCAGATTGTGTTTGTTTTTGTAGATTTTATAATGCTGTGACTATGTTTTCATATATATTTTTAATTTTTTCTCTATTATTCTGGTTTGGTAATAATTGTATGGCGTTGATATGTTAATTTAGTATTTTTTGATTTTATTTGTGTTATGGTATTGTTAGGTTATATACTATGTCTAAGTATTATTATTATTACTATTATTATTATTATCATCATCATTATCATTATACAGTCCCTTAATACGGAAAGTTACTTAATGGGTAAATAAATCTTATAATTTTCTTCCTTCCGCTATCCTCTTCCTGCCGCGAAAAAACAAAAAATAAGGTGAATCACAAAAGAAATTTAACACGATATCTTGAGAGAGTTTTCACACAAGAGTAATTTCAACTTCCTGTAAAAATGGTAGTAGGAGAGAGAGAGAGAGAGAGAGAGAGAGAGAGAGAGAGAGAGAGAGAGAGAGAGAGAGAGAGAGAGAGAGAGAGAGAGAGAGAGAGAGGAGAGGAGAAAAATGGTACAGGAAAGTTTAGAAGGATGGAAGTTTTGGATTAATCTGTGTAAAACGACTCGTATCGGCGACGGTAATGGATGTCAGCAGGTGTATTGTGTGTATTAATGGGCAGGTGAAAGGGGGGGGAGGACAGGTGTGGTGGTGTTGGAAGGTGGAAATTGGGCAATATTTTTGACTTTTTTCGCTTCATATTCTTTGGGGGAGTGCTGGGTTTTTCGTTTTTGTTATTTATTTTTGTAGGTTTTGGGTCAGTTTAGATTTTTTGTATGTAAAAGAAATGGGAAGGTGTTTGGGTACAGATGTGTGTGTGTGTGTGTGTGTGTGTGTGTGTGTGTGTGTGTGTGTGTGTGTGTGTGTGTGTGTGTGTGTGTGTGTATTCACTGTACAGTCTGCTGCTGGTCTCTCTCGAGACAGCCGGCCGTCCCCCTATGGAAAGAGCGCAAAGCTCATACTGACCAATCTTCGGGTGTGTGTGTGTGTGTGTGTGTGTGTGTATTAATAAACAATTATCTAGCATGCATATATATCATCTTTAATATATTATTTCAAACACAACTAATTTAACAAACACCACCATACATACTAACTAACAACATTTTGTCTAAACTACATAATTACAAAGTATATATAAAACACACATAAAAAACACATACATACATACATACAATTCTACACATCCACGAGGGTCTGTAAGATGGTTAAACGTGTTGTAAGGCATAGTTATGAACTGCTTTGAGCTGTAACAGTCATTACAAGAATATTCGTGGAAGTTAAGAGTATATGTGTTCCTTACGGGGTAACGGGTCGTGTGTAGGAGTATACGTGGGTTACCGATAGCTATCATATCCTCTTGATGGAGCTTGACACTGCAATAAAAGTACTGCATTACATTCTTTTAATGAAAATAAATCACTTCCATAGCCATTGGCACCGGTGACAGTCAGTAGTGAAGATTTTGATCGGCCGGTCATGACCGAACGAGCGGTGGGAATTGAGTTGTTTTCTGCCTCTATATACCTAATTCTAGTGAGCCTTATCTTGATGCAGCAGCATTTAAGAAGGTCAGAGGAAGGCTATGTATACTACAGGAGTATTCAAACAGACTCTGCCATCCTGAAATAGTGTATAAAAACTGGTTTTCATCACATTTTCTACTTAAACTAGCTGTAACTCCTTTCGTTTGACTCGTATTGAATTTTCAAGCAAGGATTCAGAATCTGCAGAGTTTTCCGATCCTTATGGTATGTAACAAGTACCGATAAACACAGTATTAAGAAAATATATATTACGTCCTCACGTAAATTACGTAGATTATAAATAACGAAAAACGAAACTAGACGCAGGATTGGAATGGGATAGGGTTTAAAAGAAGGAGAAAAATATTTATGATTTCACAACATAACTCTTTGCTATATTTGATAGGTATCTATCTCATGAAAAATAATTATTTACTAAAATTTTGATATCATTAAACAAACAATATTAGCTTCTAAGCTAAGATACCAATTGAACAAAGTGCTTTGTTTATTAGTTGGTAATTTCATAAGGAATATCTGATATCTTTTCCATCAACATTGGTAAAGTATTAGATCCACCATACTGATTTTATCATTTGTTTTAACCCAAATAAATTCCTTTATAGAAATAAAAGTTGCTGATGAAATTAACTGAAACTAAGCTGAATGTCTTACATTATTCCTATGTACAACATAGTTTAAAAAGAACAAAATCGAAGAGGAAAAAATAATCAAAAATTTCCCAAAGTAGCAAATATGACAAAAATACACCATATGTTGAGATCGATTCTACACATCCACGAGGGTCTGTAAGATGGTTAAACGTGTTGTAAGGCATAGTTATGAACTGCTTTGAGCTGTAACAGTCATTACAAGAATATTCGTGGAAGTTAAGAGTATATGTGTTCCTTACGGGGTAACGGGTCGTGTGTAGGAGTATACGTGGGTTACCGATAGCTCTTGATGGAGCTTGACACTGCAATAAAAGTACTGCATTACATTTTTTTAATGAAAATAAATCACTTCCATAGCCATTGGCACCGGTGACAGTCAGTAGTGAAGATTTTGATCGGCCGGTCATGACCGAACGAGCGGTGGGAATTGAGTTGTTTTCTGCCTCTATATACCTAATTCTAGTGAGCCTTATCTTGATGCATTACATTTTTTTAATGAAAATAAATCACTTCCATAGCCATTGGCACCGGTGACAGTCAGTAGTGAAGATTTTGATCGGCCGGTCATGACCGAACGAGCGGTGGGAATTGAGTTGTTTTCTGCCTCTATATACCTAATTCTAGTGAGCCTTATCTTGATGCAGCAGCATTTAAGAAGGTCAGAGGAAGGCTATGTATACTACAGGAGTATTCAAACAGACTCTGTCATCCTGAAATAGTGTATAAAAACTGGTTTTCATCACATTTTCTACTGAAACTAGCTGTAACTCCTTTCGTTTTGACTCGTATTGAATTTTCAATCAATGATTGAAAATCTGCACATTTTTCCGATCCTTAAGGTATGTAACACTGTACTAGCCTCCTGGCTTGTACAGTGAGGACGTAATATATATTTTCTTAATATTGTGTTCATCAGTACTAGCCTCCTGGCTAGTACAGTGGTAGCGCACTGGCCTTGCATTCGCTTGGTCGGCAGATCGAGTCCCCGCCCGGGCCCGTGATGCTTAAGTTGTTTACTGGGGAGGAACTGCTGTGGTCGGGCACCACAGTGGGGGGTTGGGCTTGCCCGGCTGACGTTCTGGAGAGCATCTTCATTGATGGATACCGGAACTGCAACCTTACCTACATACCTTACCTTACATACATACATACATAACCATTGTAACCATCATCACTCCAATTACTGTAACATTCCCAGTATTCCCAGTATTCCCAGACCAGCATCCCATCTCATCCAGATATAACTGATGCTGCAGCTCGAGAGAGAGAGAGAGAGAGGAGGGAGAGGAGGTAGAGAGAGGTAGAGAGAGGTAGAGAGGAGCGTTGTGTTAAGGGTCACTTGCAAGAGCTCGCTTGTTAGACTTGATTTTATATGATTTCGATAACCAATACTCAGCTCACGAAGCTCCAAGGCTGCCACTCACCTGCTGATTGTGTTCTGGCGGGCAGGTGAAGGGTTGTTGAGGTGAGGGGAGCAGGTGAGGGGCTTAAGGTAGGGAGGGAGAAGGGTAAGTTGATGTAAATTGTACGAGTGATGGGAGGGAGTAGTAGGGTGTTTAGGTAAGGGTAATGGGATGGAGTGAGTGAGTGAGTGGTATTTGGCTTGTTTGGGGAAGAGGTAGGTAAGCACTTGTATGCCCTAGAGGAGGAGGAGGAAGAGGAGGAGGAAGAAGAAGAATCTTATACGTATGCAGTGGAAATAGTATAGCTATTACATTTTTTCTCGCCTAAGAGGAAGAAAAGAAGGAAGGAAGGAAAGGGGAGTGGAGGAAAATAAAATAAAACAACTCTTTCTCTCTTTTTTCCTCTCTCTCCCTCCCTCTCTCCATACGGAAGAGGCAGGAAAGGGAGAATAAAGGAAGGAAGAATGTGTACTGACAACTAAGTAAGGGAGGAAAAAGGGGAAGGAGAATGCAAGGGGAGACGTGAGTGCAGAGCTGTCAGTTAAGTCAAGGCAGGGAGGGAAAGGGCTGGCAGGGTAACTGACGTATATAAGACCGTGGGAAAGAATCAAATGTAGGCTGAAGAGAGAGAGAGAGAGAGAGAGAGAGAGAGAGAGAGAGAGAGAGAGAGAGAGAGAGAGAGTGAGAGAGAGAGTGAGAGAGTGGATAGATAAAACAGGTAGATAGATAGACACGGTACATTATTATTGTTGATACATAAAATATTAACTTTTCACGTTAGATTATATATATATATATATATATAAATTGCATTATTAACTTTTTTTCCGATAATGCATCTCACTTTAAACCATTTTTGATATGAACTATTAATTCATCACATCAGTTTTACTAAAAAAAACACTAAAGAGGGTTTGGATACAATAAAAAATGGTTATTCTTATTTACAAACGTCCTAATTTTCTTTATTTTTTTTAATACATTGGAGAAACTTCATCTTATTCTAAAAAAAATCGAAAAACTCTTCTTTGATTTCATTCTTTACTTTTTTTCCTTTAAATTCTTCTTAATACACAGAGGATGTATAGGAAACATGAATATATAAGAATAAATATAAAATAAAAGTGGAATATGAAGTAAAAAAGAAATGCCTTGCACTCATAAAAATATAAATAATTCAAAAATAATAAAACTAACATCGCATATTTTTTTAGCAGTATATAAAAAAAATCTGGAAATATTGAACTTCCAATTCTACGACAAGGAATTATAATTTTTTTCGCTTTTTCCTTATCTCTCTTCTTAATTTTGAGACGTGGGTGAAGAGAGGAAGCGAGAGGAGGCAAATATTGACCACCTGTCCGGGAGATGAGTGGGAGGGGAGGGTAAGGGGAAGGGCAAGGGGAGAGGAAGGGGAAGGAGAAGGGGAGGGGAGGGGAGGTGAGTGTGTGTGTGTAAGAATGAGGACAAGGATTTACTGGTCCAAGAAAAGGTTAGTTTTTGTCTATTAAAGAATAAGGTCAATATATTATTATTATTATTATTATTATTATTATTATTATTATTATTATTAGTAGTAGTAGTAGTAGTAGTAGTAGTAGTAGTAGAACACACACACACACACACACACACACACACACACACACACACACACACACACACACACACACACACACACACACATTTGTTATCGTTGTGGTCGTCCTCCATTTCGCTTCCCGCCAAAAAATAAAGGAGGAAGGGAAAAAAAAAAGGGAAAAAAAAAGCGAGGGAAAAAAGTTTACTTACACATCTCACTTGTTTGACACATTGTTGACTCACCTGTCCACTCCCCCCCCCCCCCCCTTCCCCCTCTTACCCCCCTCTCACCCCTCTCTCTCCCCTCTCACCCCCTTTGCACCTCCTACGTGAATGTGAGTTATGGATAGGGTCGAGAGAGAGAGAGAGAGAGAGAGAGAGAGAGAGAGAGAGAGAGAGAGAGAGAGAGAGAGAGAGAGAGAGAGAGAGTGTGTGATTGACAGACAGATAGAGACATATAATTAAGGGATTGTCAAGTTGAATAACACACACACACACACACACACACACACACACACACACACACACACACACACACACACACACACACACACACACACACACACACACCCTGACAAGGTAAACAATGGTAAAAATAACACGAATCATTATTTATTCATGGGATTTCCTTTAGCTTCGACCTGGTTTACAATCTGTATGTTTATATGCCCTTGTTTCCCTTATAATTTGTTCCCTCTTATAATTGATGCCACAAGAATAAATTAACTAAATAAACAGACGACGCTTTGCCCATCTAAAAGGGACGGAATATATTTGCAAATCAGACAAAGAGAGTTTCACGTTAATAAGATGAAGTGAAATGGGAAAACAAGGAGAAAAAAATAAAAGGGTTAGGAATATAATCTATCTACTTCCGTCTCACTCTTGGATTTCAAACAGTATATATATATAAAAAATAAAAAACGGGAAGAAAAATCAGTTCCGGGTTTGAAAAGTTTGAAAATTTTATAGTTCACGTTTCAGGATTTCCAAAGTTCACCAGTTCACATTATTTTTTTTCATTTTCTCAAAGTTTGTAATTATAGCTTAAGAGTTAAAATACTTCCAAGTTCAAAGGTTATACGTGATACCTGCGGGTGATTAGAAAGTTCAAATTGATGTTGTAATGTAAAGTTCAGGTAAAATAAAAAGGTAAGGATTTAAAAGTAAGGATAAGGGGTCAGGGAGTGGAAAGGTCAGGGAGGTGAAAGGTCAGGGAGTGGAAAGGTCAGGTTACAGGTGTGGTGATTAAAGATTCGTTACAGATGGTTTAGGTAATTATTCAAAGGTGTGTGTGTGTGTGTGTGTGTGTGTGTGTGTGTGTGTGTGTGTGTGTGTGTGTGTGTGTGTGTGTGTGTGTGTGATTGTGTTGTACCACAAAAAACAACAACAATAAAAACAAAGATAAGGAAAGTGCTCTCTCTCTCTCTCTCCCTCCCTCTCTCTCTCTCCCTCCTTCCTTATCTTTCCCTGTCGATTAATCGTTCTGAGAGGGAGAGAGAGGAGTCAGGCTGGTCCTTTTTCTCTCTCTCTCTCTCTCTCTCTCTCTCTCTCTCTCTCTCTCTCTCTCTCTCTCTCTCTCTCTCTCTCTCTCTCTCTCTCTCGTTGTTTCCTTCTGACCCACTCTGATTTAAATGCAAATATTACCCATGATTCCTCCTCTCTTGTTCCCCTTCCTGTTTCCTCTTCCTGTTTCCTCTTTCCTCTTCCTCTTCCTTTTTTCTGGTGTTTTCAATATTTTTGTTCTTTTACTTCTATAGATTTTGTTTTTTTTCTTGATTTTTTTTTATTGTATATGTTCGTTTGTGTTTCTTTTATTTGATTTTTTATTTATTTATTATCTCTTTGTTTCCCATTATTATTATTATTTGTAGTTTCCTTATTATATATTTTTTCTACGTTTTACTATTTTCTACCTCCTCCTCCTCCTCCCTCCTCCTCCTCCCTCCTCCTCCTCCTTCTTATCTTATATGTCTTATTCACTAAAAGTTATTTATTATCCTTTATTTTTCTTTATCTCCTGCTATCAGAACTTCCCTTCGGTCTCCTGGGACAGCCTTGAGTTTTTTCCCTCCATTATTTTTTTTTCTCTCTCTCTCTCTCTCTCTCTCTCTCTCTCTCTCTCTCTCTCTCTCTCTCTCTCTCTCTCTCTCTCTCTCTCTCTTATTTCTCCCCTTTATTCCTCCTCCTCCTCCTCCTCCTCTGTCTTCCTTGTCTTCCCCAAATCTTCAGTGGGCTGTATTTGCATGAGAGATCTTACATCCGTCGCCTTTCAGAGAGAGAGAGAGAGAGAGAGAGAGAGAGAGACATAGAGAGAGAGAGAGAGAGAGAGAGAGAGAGAGAGAGAGAGAGAGAGAGAGAGAGAGAGAGAGAGAGAGAGAGAGAGAGAGAGAGAGAGGGAGAGAGAGAGGGGCACCGAGATTTGCTTTTGGGTACAATATCCAGATAACGAAAACGAAAGTTCATAATCAAATGTGTGTGTGTGTGTGTGTGTGTGTGTGTGTGTGTGTGTGTGTGTGTGTGTGTGTGGTAACTTTCGCTTTACAATTGTTATGTTTTTTCTTTATGCTTCGCCCTTTGACTTCAGTGCAGAATTTCATGAGTTTCATAATGTTTCGTCGCTATAACTCCCTCAAGTAGTGTTTCATTGGTCTTCGTTCGGGGCCTTGATACCACCCCTTCGTTTTCCTCTTCATTTTGTACGAAATTATTCACTTTAAACATTCCAAATATTCCAGTTTTCATAATGGCTTCAATAATCCTCGACTCGGAGCTTCGAATCTCCATGAAATTTACGTCTCGGAAGTGTGAAGCCTGAGAAGCCATCTTATTTTTTCTTTTTTTTTTACATATTCCTTTTTCGTGTTTAAATTGAAGGAGTTGAATTCTTTATTTTACAAGTCACTGGTTTGAAATTCTTCCTAGCGATTGTTTCAGAGCTTTGGTTTTTGTAATTTTCAAAGCTTCATAAGAGTTTGAGTTGAGTCAGTTATCGGATTCAGAATGTGGGAGTGAAGTCTTATTTATTTATTTATTTATTTATTTATATGATATTTCGTTCTCATCTTGTTTATTTATGAGACTTATCCTCACATAATTTTTTCTCTGGTTATAAAAAGCAATTCAAGTCAGATTTCGTGAAGTGAATCAAGGAAAAAAATAGAATAAGATAAGAATTTGAAGTTCGAATGAGAAAAAAAAGTTAAGGATACGAAAGAAAGAGAATCAAAAGAAATTGATGATAAGAATTCGAAGCAGGAATAAAAAGACTAGAAAAAGAAAAGAATGAAGGAGAGGAATATAGAAAACGGAGATGATTAGGGAACGGAAAGAAAACGGGATGAATTTTAATAGGGAGGGACTAGCAAATATTAGTATAGGATGACGAGGAGGAAGGAGAGGAAAAAAATGGAAGAAGAAATGGAGGAGGTGGAGATGATGAAAAGGAGGAGGAGGAGGAGGAGGAGGAGGCAGATGTTGAAAGTGATTTAAGAGGAGATCCATCTGGCCCTCCTCCTCTTTCTCTTCCTCCTCTTCCTCCTCCTCCTCCTCCTCCTGAAAGAGAGATAGCATTGGGATACCTAAAACAAACATAGCTAAGGACCATTATGTATCTAGCTCTCTCTCTCTCTCTCTCTCTCTCTCTCTCTCTCTCTCTCTCTCTCTCTCTCTCTCTCTCTCTCTCTCTCTCTCTCTCTCTCTCATTATTGGCTTTATCTTCCTTCCTTTAAATATTATAATACCTTTAGACAAGAAGGAATATTCGGTAATCCTTTACTTAAGACAATTTTATCTAACATTTTTCCATATATTTTTTATCCATTTATTTTCCTTCCTTCCCTCCTAACCTAACCTAACCTGACCTGACCTTTTTTTTTCATTGCATTTGCATCAAGATTGTTAATACGTAGAAATACCTGTTTGGTTTCAAGGTCACCGGTTAGGTTAGGTTAGGTTAGGTTAGGTTAGGTTAGTAGGTTAGGTTAGGTTAGGTTAGGTTAGGTTAGGTTAGGTAGTTAGGTTAGGTTAGGTTAGGTTAGGTTAGGTTAGGTTAGGTTAGGTTAGGTTAGGTTAGGTAAGGTTAGGTTAGGTTAGGTTAGCTTAGGTTAGTTTAAGTTTGGTTAGCTATGATATGTGGGTCCTGCACCGCCCCCTTCATTACCTTATGCTTGTCTAATCTCCAGGGGACGCCTCAGGTTGGGTCTCACGTGGGTCCGTCGCTCCCAATTTCTCGGTCTGAAAGTTTGCAATGAGCTTCGTTTGACAACATCCCAAGCCAAGGAAATTATTGGACGGTCTTCCCAGCCTGCATCTTTGCTGAGGCTGAGGTGGTGGTGGTGGTGGTGGTGGTGGTGGTGGTGGTGGTGGTGGTGGTGGTGGTGGTGGTGGTGGTGGTGGTGAAAGGAGATGGAGGAAAGGATTGAAATGGAAGAAGGGAAATAGAGAGGAAAGAGA
Organism: Metacarcinus magister; assembly: GCA_029783475.1. NCBI lineage: Eukaryota > Metazoa > Arthropoda > Malacostraca > Decapoda > Cancridae > Metacarcinus > Metacarcinus magister. The sequence continues at coordinate 7,660,598 of JAPQNM010000017.1, read as the reverse complement.
AGAGGAAGAGACGAAGAAGGGAGGAAAGAGAACCAGTAGTAGCTGAAAGGAAGGGAAGGAAGGAGAGAAGAGGAGGAACTATTATTAGAGAGAGAGAGAGAGAGAGAGAGAGAGAGAGAGAGAGAGAGAGAGAGAGAGAGAGAGAGAGAGAGAGAGAGAGAGAGAGAGAGAAAGAGATATGAAGGACGGCAACGCAAATGATTTATGGTGCTAACTTTTTTCCAGTTTAAGAGAAAATGGAAAAAGAAATATTGAAAGGAAAAAAATGTTTACTTAAAAAAATGAAATAAAATAAAACTGACTCTGAATGAAAATAAAATAATATAATAATAATAATAATAATAATAATAATAATAAAAAGACAAAGAGAAGGAATAGATAGAAAGCAACACAGATAATATTTTGAGATTCCTTCTGATTTTATATACCTTTTCTAAATCAGAATAAATAACCCAAAAATAAAGAAATAAAGAAAGAGAAGAAAAAACTTTTAAAAAACAGAATCAGTGAGCAAAATAAAAAGAAGATGAAAGAGAAAATGAGAAAAGAGATAAAAAGAAAATCGGGTTATCTTATTTTCGCCTTTCATAAGAGAGAGAGAGAGAGAGAGAGAGAGAGAGAGAGAGAGAGAGAGAGAGAGAGAGAGAGAGAGAGAGAGAGAGAGAGAGGAAGAGAAAGGTGGAAGCTACACAATGGTACTTACCTTTATATAGACTAATTAACCACCTGTACACACACACACACACACACACACACACACACACACACACACACACACACACACACGCTTCCTCCCTCACTTCCTTTGGCTTTGAGAAGAAGAAAAAAAACGAGAAATAAAAAAAAAAAACGTTTACCCACAATTCAGAACATTTTCCCATTTTTTTTAGATTTTTGTCACCTTTTTTCGTTTGGTCTGGAAGGTGTTCTCTTTTTTATCGGTTTTTTTTTTTTTTTAAAGGAGTATTTTTTCACCTTTTTCTTTTATCGTAGTTTCGCATTCAGGTGTAAATTTGAGGCTTTGTAGCGTTGGTGATACGGAGGGTGAAGGGTGAAGGGTGGTGGTGGTGGTGGTGGTGGTGGTGGTGGTGGTGGTGTTACCTGTATAGAAGCACCAGGTGTGTGTATGTGAGGTCAGTTTGGTGTGTATTGTAACCTCACTTTTTTAACCCATAAAATACATCGCTTCCAGTTCTCTATACAAACCAATTTTTTTTTTTAACGAGAATAAACGTTTTTTTTTCCTATCACTTAAACGTTTACTACTACTACTACTACTACTACTACTACTACTACTACTACTACTACTACTACTACTACTACTACTACTACTACACTTTACACATGGGTTTGATCTGGTCTCACTTATCACTACTTTTCTACTTACCTCCACGTACTTAAATCCAACTGCACACATCGCTGCTTACTGATGGCGCATTACACATTCCACGTAGCACCACATATACAAACTTTTACTGCACATTACAGTCACGTAACAGCACTTTCAACCACGCACTGTAACCCTTCAACCACACAAACTTTAACCACAGAACCAACCACAACTAACTTACTACCACACCTTTTTCTAATAACTCACAAACATATATTTTTTTTCTATCATAACCTCACTTGAGATACGAATAATAGCAATCAGGTATACACACAGGTGAATTATACCTGTGAAAACCCATTACTACCTGTGTTGTGTGTTACCTTGACGTGTAAGCAGTGAGGAATGAGTGACACAATGACAGGAAACTATTAAGTGACTTTCATTACCTAGCCTGGTGTGTGGTTATTGGTGTTGGTGGTGTTGGTGGTGATGTTGGTGGTGGTGTTGTTGGTGTTGGTGTTGGTGTTGAAGGAAGCTGTGTAATGCTGAGGGAATTTTCTTTTCTTTTGTATATATTAATAACAATGGAGTTGATTAAGGTATTAGCATGTGTGTTTGCTTAATATGGGTTCATGGGATCAATGGTTTAATTTATATAGTATGGATTTGTTATTTTTTTTTTAGTTTATTGTTATTATAAGAAAAAATTGAGTTATGTATTTTTATATTACTATTTGCATCATTATTTTTTTTCTTTTATCATCTTTTCCCTCTTTCCCTTCGCCTTTCCTTCCCTTCCCTTCCCTTCCCTTCCCTTCCCTTCCCTTCCCTTCCCTTCCCTTCATTCAGTACTGTCTATTAAAATAACCCTTTCACCCTTCTTCCTCCTTTAACACTTTCCTTTCATTGTCAACCAAATATCTAAGGTTATTTTCCTACAATTTAAACCCTTCTTCAGATGACAATATTCTCCCCTCCTTTCACTATCTCTCTCACATACTCTTTTTTTCCCCTCCCCTCCCTTTCCATATCTCTCTCACATACTCTTTTTTTCCCCTCCCCTCCCTTTCCATATCTCTCTCACATACTCTTTTTTTCCCCTCCCCTCCCTTTCCATATTCAACCTTTTTCCTTCCTATCATTTTTATCATATATTCTTTCATTCTTCCTTTTACGTTTTTTTTCTTCTCTCTCTCTCTCTCTCTCTCTCCTTAACACAGAGAGACGAACAATTCTTGCCTAGTTTCTCCTTCCTGTCGTTCCATTTCACGGTGTTTCAAGCTGTGAATAACCTTGAATCTATCTATACATACATACAATTCCCCTTATCTCTTCCTCCTCCTCCTCCTCCTCCTCCTCCTCCTCCTCCTCTTCCTCTTCCTCTTCCTCCTCCTCTCCCTCCCATCAGCATCTTCTTAAAGGTCTTCTCGTGCCGTTGAAAATAGAATCGTGAGTGGAAATCAGTTCCCCAACAAGGACAGAGGCATCCAGGTGGAATTCAGAAGCTTTGCCGTGTCTCCCCTCTAAGAAAATGGAATTGAAACCCTCGTCCTGTGCCTTACATATTACGGTCTTGTTTTTCTCCTTAAGGTTATGTTTTGCTCTCTTTCTCTCTTCCTTTCTTCCTTTCTCTTTTTCCTTTTCCCTGGGTATGAAAAATAGATTCAAGCTCCCTCCGTCTGGTCTTGCTGTGACTATTGTTACTACTACTACTACTACTACTACTACTACTACTTATAAATAATGCAAACTTAATGGTGTTCTAAAATCGAAGCAAAAAACGTTATATAGGAATGATGCTAATACTGTTTTTTTTTTCTTCATGTTTATATAACTTGCTCCGTTGAACCTTGAATTCCAGGAAAATTTGAACTCTTGGGAGACGAAAAGAAGCTTAAGTACTTAGGAGGAGACATGGGAAGGGATTCAGTAGTAGTAGTAGTAGTAGTAGTAGTAGTAGTAGTAGTAGTAGTAGTAGTAGTAGTAGTAAGAGATTTAGAGGTTAGCATTTGAAGAGTTTTATAATTCTTTTCAAGGCATAAATAGTAGAATTCAACCCTTTATAAAGTGTAAGTAATAGTGTTCAATCCCTTAAAGCATGACTAGGTAGTGGTGGTGGTGGTGTTGAATCTCTTTAAAGGTATAAATAGTAGTGTTCTATCCCTTTAAAAGTATAAGTAGTAGTGTTTGATCCTTTAAAGCATAAGTAGGAGGTGGTAGTAGGGTTGGATTCCTTGACCCCACCCACCCACGCCACCCAGACGAAGGCACACCCAGTAGGAAACTAATTTAGGTGAATAATGAACGTGTTTACCACCTCCTTGCGACACACACACCCTTTACTCTCTCTCTCTCTCTCTCTCTCTCTCTCTCTCTCTCTCTCTCTCTCTCTCTCTCTCTCTCTCTCTCTCTCTCTCTCTTTCTCTTTCTCTTTCTCTCTCTCTTTCTTGTGACTTATGCATAGAGGAATCTTTCGTACCTCCCTCCTCCTCCTCCTCCTCCTCCTCCTCCTCCTCCTCCTCCTCCTCCTCCTCCTCCTCCTCCTCCTCCTTCGTTCTTGTCTCCGGCTGGGCTTCAAAGAGCGTGAGAGGCGCCAGTCACCGTCTTTTCTCTCTCTCTCTCTCTCTCTCTCTCTCTCTCTCTCTCTCTCTCTCTCTCTCTCTCTCTCTCTCTCTCTCTCTCTCTCTCTCTCTCACATTTAAAATCGGTGTGTCAATCTGGTTTACTTCCCTTTCCTTTCCTCTCTTCCTCCTCTCTCCCTCCCTCCCTCCCTCCCTCCCTCTTTCTCTCCCTCTCTTTGCCTCCCTCCCTCCCTCTTTCTCTCCCTCTCTTTGCCTCCCTCCCTCCCTTCCTCCTCCCTTAGTACAAAGAGAAGGAATCATTAATCTTGTCTCACGTTCTCATGTTTAGTTTTAATGTTCAAAATATCGTATATCAACACACTTTTTTCCCTCTCTCTATGTATTTTCCCTCCACTTTTTTTCCTGGTCTTTATTTTCCCCTCCACGTCTCTATGTTTGGGGGGTTGGGGGGATGAGGAAACATACCCTAACTGGAGGAAACTTATAGTGGAGGAGGAAGCTTGAGGGGATGCGGAGGGAGGAAGGTTTTGATTGGAGAAAGAGGAGGAGGAGGAGGAGGAGGAGGAGGATGATGGTATGGGGTCGACTCTGCCAGGGGCGTGGGCGTGGGCGTGGGTGTGTGTTAGGGAGCGTGTCCTTTCACCTAGATCTTGTTAGCACGTCCCCAGCCTCACCCTGAAAACCACACCCACGCCCACACGCCCACACCCTTACTCACCTCACTCCTTATCCACGCCAGCTCACAGGATAACAAGGCGTGTATGTATGTGGTTAGGTGTGTGTGTGTGTGTGTGTGTGTGTGTGTATGTGTGTATGTGCACCAATAAACCCCTCTCATCTCAGTAGTTTTTGTTCATAATTGTACGTACACGATTTAGGTGTGTGTACATGCACGGTCGTGTGCACTAATTAGTAGCTACCGTTATGTGTACGTAGTGAGAAGGGACTGGCTGGTTGGTTAATGTGTATGTGTGTGTTTGTGTGTACATTACTTCCTGGTGTATGTATGTATGCGTTTGAGGCACGAGGGGAGGCAAACACACATGTATGTTGTATAGCGGTCAAAGGTGCAGCTGATGTGGTATTTATAAAGGTACAGAGGTTATAGTGGCGTGGTATACCTCACCTTAACTTGTATACAGTGGTGAAAAGTGCAGCTCATACACACAGGTGGAAATAGTATAAGGTATAGCTAAGGAACACTTATAAAAAAAGTACATTCACTTACAATTCACTATTTATTCATCCTTATCCTGAAGTCCTTTTTCTGAAGTCACGTGTCTAGACTTTTTCTTCTTCTCATTTTTCATTAGAGGGACAACAAAAATACATAGAAAAAAAAATATCCCACTTGTTGCCATCCTTTATACCTCAAAATAAACTAAACTATAGAGATCTTTACTTTCATTCTCTTTTATAATAAGTATTCTGCAAGTATTGGTATGTATAACTTTACATTACATTAACTTTGACTCACATTACGTAGATGGAATGTATTAGGTATTAGTGCACGTGTAGCTCCGTCTTGAAGCAGTACAGGTAAGGTAGTGAGTGAGTGAGTGATTAATTGGACAGGTAATGCCCGGCTTATCACCTGTATGCTTAATTAGGTTTATATATAAGTTTACCTATAAGTTTACCTGTGATTTTACCTGTACGTGTGGTTTAAATATAGGTATAATTTTGTGTTTTGTTTAATAAGTAAAGATGGAAAGTTTTATTATTATACAGTTTGGTTTAGTTTTCCTTCCTTCCTTAACAACTGTCAGAAAATGTGGAAAAAGGTGGCGCGTTCCTGGCTGACTAATTTTTTATTAATTTTCCTCGCACTATAAATATGTAGCTTCACTTGAATATGTTTTAAAAAGGATGTAGGAATTTGCATTGTTCTTATTAATGTTTCTTTTTATTCTTATGTTAACTACTGAATATATTATATAAAAAAAAGAGAGTTGATTTGCTATAATATTTCTCTTTATATTTTTCTAGAACACCTAAAAAAGTTGAATAATTTTACTATTTTAATTTTATGTTAACTACTAAATATATTATAAAAAAATATATATATAGTTAATTTACTATAATATTTCTCTTTATATTTTTCTAGAGCACCTTAACATATACCAATTTAATATCCATTTTACAGAAACACAAAGCTAATAATATTTACCATCACTTACGTATATATTTACCTAATCAATTATATATATTTTTCTCTCACTCTTTCTTTTCACGACTAACGCTTATCATGTATCTTTTTTTTCTTCCTCCAGGTAAGGGACACGTCAGGTGACACGCTGTTTAGTACCTGTTCACTACCTGTATCTGGAGGTAACAAGTAGGTGGCGGTATATTGATTATTATTCTCTCTACCTCTTTCCTTTTTGGGTGTAATTTTTAAGACGTCGAATGTGATTTTGTGAGGAACTATATTTGGGTGTTGTTGTGGTTTTTGAGTCGTTGATGTTTTTGTTGTTGTTGTGTGTGTGTGTGTGTGTGTGTGTGTGTGTGTGTGTGTGTGTGTGTGGAGGTGGGAGAGGGGGGGAAAATTACCAAATATAATCTAGTATTCCTATCATTCTCTCTCTCTCTCTCTCTCTCTCTCTCTCTCTCTCTCTCTCTCTCTCTCTCTCTCTCTCTCTCTCTCTCTCTCTCTCTCTCTCTCTCTCACCCTGAATAAAACATTGTCCCCTGGCTGGGTAATTAGTACGTCCACCTTGCAGGATATCAATTTTTGGAAAGGTAATGGATTTGTGAGGTGATGTTATGGTCTGGATGTCTGACTCTCTATCCCTTCTATCTCTTCTATCCCTTCTAGCTTGTCAAATCCTTCCTAATAAATAGCTTTCATATATCCCTAAAAATCCTAACCCATTCTTATCTCACCTCTCTCTATCCTCGTTCTTAAAAGGTTGTGATTCTTAATTGTATCTTGTAATGTATGTTTTTTAATAGTATTTTATGAGTTTCTAGAGCATCATTCTCTCTTCTTAGTCTCTTAAGCTCTACGAGTCTATATATTTGACTAGTTTTTGGCATCTCTCAGCATCCTTCTCCTCTTAGTCTGTACTAATCTTACCCAGATCTATATATTTTAGCTTCTCTTGGTTGCTCCCTCCTCCTCCTCCTCCTCCTCCTCCTCCTCCTCCTCCTCCTCCTCCTCCTCCTCCTCCTCCTCCTCCTGCCTTGCCTTGATCCTTTAGAATTCTAGAAAGCTTCCATTAGCTTTTTCCGACTTCCTCCTATTCCTTCCTTCCTTCCTTCCTTCCTTCCCACTCCCTCCCTTCTTAGTCCTTAGAAGTGTTATACAAGTTTTCTTATAGACTCAATGTCCTCCTGTCCTCTTCTTCTTATTCTTCTTCTTCTTTTCTTAATTAGTGTTCCTATCTTCATTCCCTTTTTGTTTATATTCCTGTTTCGTTTTTTTTTATTTTTTATTTTTATTTATTGAGTTTTTTCTAATTTTTGTTGGTTTCATATATTTGTTGAGAATGCGTATGAGATTTTATTATTATTATTATTATTATTATTATTATTATTATTATTATTATTATTATTATTATTATTACTATTACTATTACTATTACTATTACTATTATTATTACTACTGGGGAAGAGAATAGCAGACAAAAAGGTATTGAAATGTGTATATAATATTGATCTGAACACATTCAAAACGCATTTCAACCTAATCGGATTTGGTCATGATTTTTAGGTTATTTTTTCTCTTTTGGTGAATAAATGGAAAAACCAGATTCGAGGTAGTGGTGGTGGTGGTGATGGTGATGGTGGTGGTGGTGGTGGTGGTGGTGGTGGTGGTGGTGGTGGTGGTGGTGGTGGTGGTGGTAGTAATGGAGTGTAATATCCTGTGCAGTGCAATTTTCTACAACTCATAACTGTTGCAAAAATGTTATGTTGTCAGTGTTTTACCCAACCCATCTCTCTCTCTCTCTCTCTCTCTCTCTCTCTCTCTCTCTCTCTCTCTCTCTCTCTCTCTCTCTCTCTCTCTCTCTCTCTCTCTCTCTCTCTCTCTCTCTCTCACAGTACACTGCACACCCTCCTCTCTTCATTCATTCCTCCCCCTCCTGTCTACCACCACCACCACCACCACCACCACCACCACCACCACCACCACCACCACCACCACCACCACCACCACCAATAATACCACAACACCATCACACACCCTCCCTTCAACACCACTCCATTGTCTGTGTTTGTAATTGTCACCACTCCCATCCTCCCTTCTCCCCTCTCTTATACTCCTCATTTTTGTTTATTTTCCTTAATAAGAAACGAAACATTATAAATAGGAGTTAGTGTAGAGTAGTTATATATCAAACAGCCTCAGCAGGGACCCTAGAGTCTGTTGCTGTTTGTGTTCCCTTGTATTCCCTTTATCCCTCCCTCCTTCCCTCCCTTCCCCTCTTATTCACTGTTGTTGTATATGAAAACGATGAGTATATATACCTTTCGACAGGTGTCAGATATTCAGGTGAAGGGAGGGAGGTGGAGAGGTAGGGAGGGAGGGAGGATAGCATAGAGGAAAGGAAAATAATGATGTGTCAATGGTATAGAGACAGGAAAAATAGCTTTATATACTATGTCACAAAGGAGAGTATTCAATAACAAAGGTTTTAGATAAGTGTGTGATTCTATATGTTACTTGATATTGTTATTCTCAAAGTGTAAAGGTTATAGGGAAAATGGAATAATTAGGGTATTAGTTAACGTAAGACTATTCTCATACTTGCATTCAGTTTCAATCACAGAATCTTTAGCAAAAATCAACTTGTACACGAAATTTTTGGACATAATCTTCGTATTCTAACATTTATTTTTATTAATACGAACTTCACATTTTTCCTTTCACGCTTAAAGCTTAAAAATCACATGAAGCTTGAGATATCACGCTAAATATATAAAGTCTACATACCGCTACAGTCAGGCAGGTGTAAGCTAATATATACCTGACATAATTGATGCTATACTAGGAGGAGGAGGAGGAGGAGAGTGACAACGAGGATGAGGAAGAAAAAAAAAGTGCCGGAAAGAAATGAAGTGTTTTTTTCTTCTTTTTTTTTCAAGGATGAAAAAGAGGGGATTTACGGAAGGAAAGGGAAATAAAGAAGAGTGACGGAAATAAAAGATGGAGGGGAAAAAACTGTACCAACTGGAATGGGAGGGATTTTCAAGCCAATCCAAATTAATCCGAGAGAGAGAGAGAGAGAGAGAGAGAGAGAGAGAGAGAGAGAGAGAGAGAGAGAGAGAGAGAGAGAGAGAGAGAGAGAGAGAGAGAGAGAGAGAGGCTTACAACCTAAAAAAAAGTACCAGCTGAGAGGGAAACGACTCTGGGGGTTACAAT
>JAPQNM010000017.1:7631318-7646318 GCA_029783475.1 Metacarcinus magister | reverse complement strand
GAAAATAAATCACTTCCATAGCCATTGGCACCGGTGACAGCCAGTAGTGAAAATTTTGATCGGCTGGTCATGACCGAGCGAGCGGTGGGAATTGAGTTGTTCTCTGCCTCTATATACCTAATTCTAGTGAGCCTTATCTTGATGCAGCAGCATTTAAGAAGGTCAGAGGAAGGCTATGTATACTACAGGAGTATTCAAACAGACTCTGCCATCCTGAAATAGTGTATAAAAACTGGTTTTTGATATCATTAAACAAACAATATTAGCTTCTAAGCTAAGATAGCAATTGAACAAAGTGCTTTCTTTATTAGTTGGTAATTTACTAAGGAATATCTGATATCTTTTCCATCAAGATTGGTAAAGTATTAGATCCACCATACTGATTGTATCATCTGTTTTAACCCAAATAAATTCCTTTATAGAAATAAAAGTTGCTAGTGAAATTAACTGAAACTAAGCTGAATGTCTTACATTATTCCTATGTACAACATAGTTTAAAAAGAACAAAATCGAAGAGGAAAAAAAATCAAAAATTTCCCGAAGTACACCATAGGTTGAGATCAATTCTACACATCCACGAGGGTCTGTAAGATGGTTAAACGTGTTGTAAGGCATAGTTATGAACTGCTTTGAACTGTAACAGTCATTACAAGAATATACGCTGAAGTTAAGAGTATATGTGTTCCTTACGGGTAAACGTGTCGTGTGTAGGAGTATACGCGGGTTACTGATAGCTATCATATCCTCTTGATTGAGCTTGACACTGCAATAAAAGTACTGCATTACATTTTTTTAATGAAAATAAATCACTTCCATAGGCATTGGCACCGGTGACAGCCAGTAGTAAAAATTTTGATCGGCCGGTCATGACCGAGCGAGCGGTGGGAATTGAGTTGTTTTCTACCTCTATATACCTAATTCTAGTGAGCCTTATCTTGATGCAGCAGCATTTAAGAAGGTCAGAGGAGGGCTATGTATACTACAGGAGTATTCAAACAGACTCTGCCATCCTGAAATAGTGTATAAAAACTGGTTTTTGATATCATTAAACAAACAATATTAGCTTCTAAGCTAAGATAGCAATTGAACAAAGTGCTTTCTTTATTAGTTGGTAATTTACTAAGGAATATCTGATATCTTTTCCATCAAGATTGGTAAAGTATTAGATCCACCATACTGATTGTATCATCTGTTTTAACCCAAATAAATTCCTTTATAGAAATAAAAGTTGCTAGTGAAATTAACTGAAACTAAGCTGAATGTCTTACATTATTCCTATGTACAACATAGTTTAAAAAGAACAAAATCGAAGAGGAAAAAAAATCAAAAATTTCCCGAAGTAGCAAAAGTGACCGAAATACACCATAGGTTGAGATCAATTCTACACATCCACGAGGGTCTGTAAGATGGTTAAACGTGTTGTAAGGCATAGTTATGAACTGCTTTGAACTGTAACAGTCATTACAAGAATATACGCTGAAGTTAAGAGTATATGTGTTCCTTACGGGTAAACGTGTCGTGTGTAGGAGTATACGCGGGTTACTGATAGCTATCATATCCTCTTGATGGAGCTTGACACTGCAATAAAAGTACTGCATTAAAATTTTTTAATGAAAATAAATCACTTCCATACCCATTGGCACCGGTGACAGCCAGTAGTGAAAATTTTGATCGGCCGGTCATGACCGAGCGAGCGGTGGGAATTGAGTTGTTTTCTGCCTCTATATACCTAATTCTAGTGAGCCTTATCTTGATGCAGCAGCATTTAAGAAGGTCAGAGGAAGGCTATGTATACTACAGGAGTATTCAAACAGACTCTGCCATCCTGAAATAGTGTATAAAAACTGGTTTTTGATATCATTAAACAAACAATATTAGCTTCTAAGCTAAGATAGCAATTGAACAAAGTGCTTTGTTTATTAGTTGGTAATTTACTAAGGAATATCTGATATCTTTTCCATCAAGATTGGTAAAGTATTAGATCCACCATACTGATTGTATCATCTGTTTTAACCCAAATAAATTCCTTTATAGAAATAAAAGTTGCTAGTGAAATTAACTGAAACTAAGCTGAATGTCTTACATTATTCCTATGTACAACATAGTTTAAAAAGAACAAAATCGAAGAGGAAAAAAAATCAAAAATTTCCCGAAGTAGCAACAGTGACCGAAATACACCATAGGTTGAGATCAATTCTACACATCCAGGAGGGTCTGTAAGATGGTTAAACGTGTTGTAAGGCATAGTTATGAACTGCTTTGAACTGTAACAGTAATTACAAGAATATACGCTGAAGTTAAGAGTATATGTGTTCCTTACGGGTAAACGTGTCGTGTGTAGGAGTATACGCGGGTTACTGATAGCTATCATATCCTCTTCATTGAGCTTGACACTGCAATAAAAGTACTGCATTACATTTTTTTAATGAAAATAAATCACTTCCATAGCCATTGGCACCGGTGACAGCCAGTAGTGAAAATTTTGATCGGCCGGTCATGACCGAGCGAGCGGTGGGAATTGAGTTGTTTTCTGCCTCTATATACCTAATTCTAGTGAGCCTTATCTTGATGCAGCAGCATTTAAGAAGGTCAGAGGAAGGCTATGTATACTACAGGAGTATTCAAACAGACTCTGCCATCCTGAAATAGTGTATAAAAACTGGTTTTTGATATCATTAAACAAACAATATTAGCTTCTAAGCTAAGATACCAATTGAACAAAGTGCTTTCTTTATTAGTTGGTAATTTCATAAGGAATATCTGATATCTTTTCCATCAAGATTGGTAAAGTATTAGATCCACCATACTGATTGTATCATCTGTTTTAACCCAAATAAATTCCTTTATAGAAATAAAAGTTGCTAGTGAAATTAACTGAAACTAAGCTGAATGTCTTACATTATTCCTATGTACAACATAGTTTAAAAAGAACAAAATCGAAGAGGAAAAAAAATCAAAAATTTCCCGAAGTACACCATAGGTTGAGATCAATTCTACACATCCACGAGGGTCTGTAAGATGGTTAAACGTGTTGTAAGGCATAGTTATGAACTGCTTTGAACTGTAACAGTCATTACAAGAATATACGCTGAAGTTAAGAGTATATGTGTTCCTTACGGGTAAACGTGTCGTGTGTAGGAGTATACGCGGGTTACTGATAGCTATCATATCCTCTTGATTGAGCTTGACACTGCAATAAAAGTACTGCATTACATTTTTTTAATGAAAATAAATCACTTCCATAGGCATTGGCACCGGTGACAGCCAGTAGTAAAAATTTTGATCGGCCGGTCATGACCGAGCGAGCGGTGGGAATTGAGTTGTTTTCTACCTCTATATACCTAATTCTAGTGAGCCTTATCTTGATGCAGCAGCATTTAAGAAGGTCAGAGGAAGGCTATGTATACTACAGGAGTATTCAAACAGACTCTGCCATCCTGAAATAGTGTATAAAAACTGGTTTTTGATATCATTAAACAAACAATATTAGCTTCTAAGCTAAGATAGCAATTGAACAAAGTGCTTTGTTTATTAGTTGGTAATTTACTAAGGAATATCTGATATCTTTTCCATCAAGATTGGTAAAGTATTAGATCCACCATACTGATTGTATCATCTGTTTTAACCCAAATAAATTCCTTTATAGAAATAAAAGTTGCTAGTGAAATTAACTGAAACTAAGCTGAATGTCTTACATTATTCCTATGTACAACATAGTTTAAAAAGAACAAAATCGAAGAGGAAAAAAAAATCAAAAATTTCCCGAAGTAGCAAAAGTGACCCAAATACACCATAGGTTGAGATCAATTCTACACATCCACGAGGGTCTGTAAGATGGTTAAACGTGTTGTAAGGCATAGTTATGAACTGCTTTGAACTGTAACAGTCATTACAAGAATATACGCTGAAGTTAAGAGTATATGTGTTCCTTACGGGTAAACGTGTCGTGTGTAGGAGTATACGCGGGTTACTGATAGCTATCATATCCTCTTGATTGAGCTTGACACTGCAATAAAAGTACTGCATTAAAATTTTTTAATGAAAATAAATCACTTCCATAGGCATTGGCACCGGTGACAGCCAGTAGTAAAAATTTTGATCGGCCGGTCATGACCGAGCGAGCGGTGGGAATTGAGTTGTTTTCTGCCTCTATATACCTAATTCTAGTGAGCCTTATCTTGATGCAGCAGCATTTAAGAAGGTCAGAGGAAGGCTATGTATACTACAGGAGTATTCAAACAGACTCTGCCATCCTGAAATAGTGTATAAAAACTGGTTTTTGATATCATTAAACAAACAATATTAGCTTCTAAGCTAAGATAGCAATTGAATAAAGTGCTTTGTTTATTAGTTGGTAATTTACTAAGGAATATCTGATATCTTTTCCATCAAGATTGGTAAAGTATTAGATCCACCATACTGATTGTATCATCTGTTTTAACCCAAATAAATTCCTTTATAGAAATAAAAGTTGCTAGTGAAATTAACTGAAACTAAGCTGAATGTCTTACATTATTCCTATGTACAACATAGTTTAAAAAGAACAAAATCGAAGAGGAAAAAAAATCAAAAATTTCCCGAAGTAGCAACAGTGACCGAAATACACCATAGGTTGAGATCAATTCTACACATCCACGAGGGTCTGTAAGATGGTTAAACGTGTTGTAAGGCATAGTTATGAACTGCTTTGAACTGTAACAGTCATTACAAGAATATACGCTGAAGTTAAGAGTATATGTGTTCCTTACGGGTAAACGTGTCGTGTGTAGGAGTATACGCGGGTTACTGATAGCTATCATATCCTCTTGATTGAGCTTGACACTGCAATAAAAGTACTGCATTACATTTTTTTAATGAAAATAAATCACTTCCATAGGCATTGGCACCGGTGACAGCCAGTAGTAAAAATTTTGATCGGCCGGTCATGACCGAGCGAGCGGTGGGAATTGAGTTGTTTTCTGCCTCTATATACCTAATTCTAGTGAGCCTTATCTTGATGCAGCAGCATTTAAGAAGGTCAGAGGAAGGCTATGTATACTACAGGAGTATTCAAACAGACTCTGCCATCCTGAAATAGTGTATAAAAACTGGTTTTTGATATCATTAAACAAACAATATTAGCTTCTAAGCTAAGATAGCAATTGAACAAAGTGCTTTGTTTATTAGTTGGTAATTTACTAAGGAATATCTGATATCTTTTCCATCAAGATTGGTAAAGTATTAGATCCACCATACTGATTGTATCATCTGTTTTAACCCAAATAAATTCCTTTATAGAAATAAAAGTTGCTAGTGAAATTAACTGAAACTAAGCTGAATGTCTTACATTATTCCTATGTACAACATAGTTTAAAAAGAACAAAATCGAAGAGGAAAAAAAATCAAAAATTTCCCGAAGTACACCATAGGTTGAGATCAATTCTACACATCCACGAGGGTCTGTAAGATGGTTAAACGTGTTGTAAGGCATAGTTATGAACTGCTTTGAACTGTAACAGTCATTACAAGAATATACGCTGAAGTTAAGAGTATATGTGTTCCTTACGGGTAAACGTGTCGTGTGTAGGAGTATACGCGGGTTACTGATAGCTATCATATCCTCTTGATTGAGCTTGACACTGCAATAAAAGTACTGCATTACATTTTTTTAATGAAAATAAATCACTTCCATAGGCATTGGCACCGGTGACAGCCAGTAGTAAAAATTTTGATCGGCCGGTCATGACCGAGCGAGCGGTGGGAATTGAGTTGTTTTCTGCCTCTATATACCTAATTCTAGTGAGCCTTATCTTGATGCAGCAGCATTTAAGAAGGTCAGAGGAAGGCTATGTATACTACAGGAGTATTCAAACAGACTCTGCCATCCTGAAATAGTGTATAAAAACTGGTTTTTGATATCATTAAACAAACAATATTAGCTTCTAAGCTAAGATAGCAATTGAACAAAGTGCTTTGTTTATTAGTTGGTAATTTACTAAGGAATATCTGATATCTTTTCCATCAAGATTGGTAAAGTATTAGATCCACCATACTGATTGTATCATCTGTTTTAACCCAAATAAATTCCTTTATAGAAATAAAAGTTGCTAGTGAAATTAACTGAAACTAAGCTGAATGTCTTACATTATTCCTATGTACAACATAGTTTAAAAAGAACAAAATCGAAGAGGAAAAAAAATCAAAAATTTCCCGAAGTAGCAACAGTGACCGAAATACACCATAGGTTGAGATCAATTCTACACATCCAGGAGGGTCTGTAAGATGGTTAAACGTGTTGTAAGGCATAGTTATGAACTGCTTTGAACTGTAACAGTAATTACAAGAATATACGCTGAAGTTAAGAGTATATGTGTTCCTTACGGGTAAACGTGTCGTGTGTAGGAGTATACGCGGGTTACTGATAGCTATCATATCCTCTTCATTGAGCTTGACACTGCAATAAAAGTACTGCATTACATTTTTTTAATGAAAATAAATCACTTCCATAGCCATTGGCACCGGTGACAGCCAGTAGTGAAAATTTTGATCGGCCGGTCATGACCGAGCGAGCGGTGGGAATTGAGTTGTTTTCTGCCTCTATATACCTAATTCTAGTGAGCCTTATCTTGATGCAGCAGCATTTAAGAAGGTCAGAGGAAGGCTATGTATACTACAGGAGTATTCAAACAGACTCTGCCATCCTGAAATAGTGTATAAAAACTGGTTTTTGATATCATTAAACAAACAATATTAGCTTCTAAGCTAAGATACCAATTGAACAAAGTGCTTTCTTTATTAGTTGGTAATTTCATAAGGAATATCTGATATCTTTTCCATCAAGATTGGTAAAGTATTAGATCCACCATACTGATTGTATCATCTGTTTTAACCCAAATAAATTCCTTTATAGAAATAAAAGTTGCTAGTGAAATTAACTGAAACTAAGCTGAATGTCTTACATTATTCCTATGTACAACATAGTTTAAAAAGAACAAAATCGAAGAGGAAAAAAAATCAAAAATTTCCCGAAGTACACCATAGGTTGAGATCAATTCTACACATCCACGAGGGTCTGTAAGATGGTTAAACGTGTTGTAAGGCATAGTTATGAACTGCTTTGAACTGTAACAGTCATTACAAGAATATACGCTGAAGTTAAGAGTATATGTGTTCCTTACGGGTAAACGTGTCGTGTGTAGGAGTATACGCGGGTTACTGATAGCTATCATATCCTCTTGATTGAGCTTGACACTGCAATAAAAGTACTGCATTACATTTTTTTAATGAAAATAAATCACTTCCATAGGCATTGGCACCGGTGACAGCCAGTAGTAAAAATTTTGATCGGCCGGTCATGACCGAGCGAGCGGTGGGAATTGAGTTGTTTTCTACCTCTATATACCTAATTCTAGTGAGCCTTATCTTGATGCAGCAGCATTTAAGAAGGTCAGAGGAAGGCTATGTATACTACAGGAGTATTCAAACAGACTCTGCCATCCTGAAATAGTGTATAAAAACTGGTTTTTGATATCATTAAACAAACAATATTAGCTTCTAAGCTAAGATAGCAATTGAACAAAGTGCTTTGTTTATTAGTTGGTAATTTACTAAGGAATATCTGATATCTTTTCCATCAAGATTGGTAAAGTATTAGATCCACCATACTGATTGTATCATCTGTTTTAACCCAAATAAATTCCTTTATAGAAATAAAAGTTGCTAGTGAAATTAACTGAAACTAAGCTGAATGTCTTACATTATTCCTATGTACAACATAGTTTAAAAAGAACAAAATCGAAGAGGAAAAAAAATCAAAAATTTCCCGAAGTAGCAAAAGTGACCGAAATACACCATAGGTTGAGATCAATTCTACACATCCACGAGGGTCTGTAAGATGGTTAAACGTGTTGTAAGGCATAGTTATGAACTGCTTTGAACTGTAACAGTCATTACAAGAATATACGCTGAAGTTAAGAGTATATGTGTTCCTTACGGGTAAACGTGTCGTGTGTAGGAGTATACGCGGGTTACTGATAGCTATCATATCCTCTTGATTGAGCTTGACACTGCAATAAAAGTACTGCATTAAAATTTTTTAATGAAAATAAATCACTTCCATAGGCATTGGCACCGGTGACAGCCAGTAGTAAAAATTTTGATCGGCCGGTCATGACCGAGCGAGCGGTGGGAATTGAGTTGTTTTCTGCCTCTATATACCTAATTCTAGTGAGCCTTATCTTGATGCAGCAGCATTTAAGAAGGTCAGAGGAAGGCTATGTATACTACAGGAGTATTCAAACAGACTCTGCCATCCTGAAATAGTGTATAAAAACTGGTTTTTGATATCATTAAACAAACAATATTAGCTTCTAAGCTAAGATAGCAATTGAATAAAGTGCTTTGTTTATTAGTTGGTAATTTACTAAGGAATATCTGATATCTTTTCCATCAAGATTGGTAAAGTATTAGATCCACCATACTGATTGTATCATCTGTTTTAACCCAAATAAATTCCTTTATAGAAATAAAAGTTGCTAGTGAAATTAACTGAAACTAAGCTGAATGTCTTACATTATTCCTATGTACAACATAGTTTAAAAAGAACAAAATCGAAGAGGAAAAAAAATCAAAAATTTCCCGAAGTAGCAACAGTGACCGAAATACACCATAGGTTGAGATCAATTCTACACATCCACGAGGGTCTGTAAGATGGTTAAACGTGTTGTAAGGCATAGTTATGAACTGCTTTGAACTGTAACAGTCATTACAAGAATATACGCTGAAGTTAAGAGTATATGTGTTCCTTACGGGTAAACGTGTCGTGTGTAGGAGTATACGCGGGTTACTGATAGCTATCATATCCTCTTGATTGAGCTTGACACTGCAATAAAAGTACTGCATTACATTTTTTTAATGAAAATAAATCACTTCCATAGCCATTGGCACCGGTGACAGCCAGTAGTGAAAATTTTGATCGGCCGGTCATGACCGAGCGAGCGGTGGGAATTGAGTTGTTTTCTACCTCTATATACCTAATTCTAGTGATCCTTATCTTGATGCAGCAGCATTTAAGAAGGTCAGAGGAAGGCTATGTATACTATAGGAGTATTCAAACAGACTCTGCCATCCTGAAATAGTGTATAAAAACTGGTTTTTGATATCATTAAACAAACAATATTAGCTTCTAAGCTAAGATACCAATTGAACAAAGTGCTTTCTTTATTAGTTGGTAATTTCATAAGGAATATCTGATATCTTTTCCATCAAGATTGGTAAAGTATTAGATCCACCATACTGATTGTATCATCTGTTTTAACCCAAATAAATTCCTTTATAGAAATAAAAGTTGCTAGTGAAATTAACTGAAACTAAGCTGAATGTCTTACATTATTCCTATGTACAACATAGTTTAAAAAGAACAAAATCGAAGAGGAAAAAAAATCAAAAATTTCCCGAAGTAGCAAAAGTGACCGAAATACACCATAGGTTGAGATCAATTCTACACATCCACGAGGGTCTGTAAGATGGTTAAACGTGTTGTAAGGCATAGTTATGAACTGCTTTGAACTGTAACAGTCATTACAAGAATATACGCTGAAGTTAAGACTATATGTGTTCCTTACGGGTAAACGTGTCGTGTGTAGGAGTATACGCAGGTTACTGATAGCTATCATATCCTCTTGATGGAGCTTGACACTGCAATATAAGTACTGCATTACATTTTTTTAATGAAAATAAATCACTTCCATAGCCATTGACACCGGTGACAGCCAGTAGTGAAAATTTTGATCGGCCGGTCATGACCGAGCGAGCGGTGGGAATTGAGTTGTTTTCTGCCTCTATATACCTAATGCATATACCTAATGCAGCAGCATTTAAGAAGGTCAGAGGAAGGCTATGTATACTACAGGAGTATTCAAACAGACTCTGCCATCCTGAAATAGTGTATAAAAACTGGTTTTCATCACATTTTCTACTTAAACTAGCTGTAACTCCTTTCGTTTGACTCGTATTGAATGTTCAAGCATGGATTCAGAATCCTCAGAGTTTTCCGATCCCTATGGTATGTAACAAGTACCGATAAACACAGTATTAAAAAATATATATTACGTCCTCACGTAAATTACGTAGATTATAAATAACGAAAAACGAAACTAGACGCAGGATTGGAATGGGATAGGGTTTAAAAGAAGGAGAAAAATATTTATAATTTCACAACATAACTCTTTACTATAATTGATCGGTATCTATCTCATGAAAAATAGTTATTTACTAAAATTTTGATATCATTAAGCAAACAATATTAGCTTCTAAGCTAAGATACCAATTGAACAAAGTGCTGTGTTTATTAGTTGGTAATTTCATAAGGAATATCTGATATCTTTTCCATCAACATTGATAAAGTATTAGATCCACCATACTGATTTTATCATTTGTTTTAACACAAATAAATTCCTTTATAGAAATAAAAGTTGCTGATGAAATTAACTGAAACCAAGCTGAATGTCTTACATTATTCCTATGTATAATATAGTTTAAAAAGAACAAAATCGAAGAAGAAAAAAAATCAAAAATTTCCCGAAGTAGCAAAAATGACTGAAAATACACCCTAGGTTGAGATCAATTCTACACATCCACGAGGGTCTGTAAGATGGTTAAACGTGTTGTAAGGCATAGTTATGAACTGCTTTGAGCTGTAACAGTCATTACAAGAATATTCGTGGAAGTTAAGAGTATGTGTGTTCCTTACGGGGTAACAGCATTTAAGAAGGTCAGAGGAAGGCTATGTATGTACGTATTTCTTATGTTGGGTAATTTTGAAGCTTCTTTTCATTCAGTCCTTATCAATACCTGTATATTGATCCACCTCTCTCTCTCTCTCTCTCTCTCTCTCTCGCTCTCGCTCTCGCTCTTGCTCTCGCTCTCGCTCTCGCTCTCGCTCTCTCACGCTCTCCACTCTCTTTTTTTTATATTTTCCTCTAAGTCAATATTCTGTCAATACCTGTATCACTTTATTTTTATTTGTAGATTCATGATATTGACAGGAGTAAAAAAAAATAAATAAATAAATAAATAAAGTGGGAAGAGTTGGAAGGAAGGGAAAGGTGAAGGAAGGAAGATCAATGCATTACTTCCATATATTTACCTAATGATGTGTGGATAGGCAGGTGGAAAGGTGAGAGGGGAAGGGGAAGGAATGGGAGTAATGTATGGGTGGATATGGGTGGAAGAAATGGTGGTGATATGGGCGTGGAAATAGTGAAGTGAGAGCAGGTATTTGGGTGTGAGGATGGGTGGAAACAAGCTGGGGTGGGCGGAATTGGGCGGGGGTGGGCGGGGGTGAGAGGTATTGACCGGCGGCGGGCGGGGGTCGGGGGCGGGGGTGGGCGGGGGTTGTCAGCACCTGTGGACGGCGCCTCCTTCTGCGGTAGTGGCAGCACTTTATCCCCTCACCCCTCTCCCCTCACCCTCTCCCCTCCCCACACCCTCTCCCTCTCCCTCTCCCCTCCCCACACCCTCTCCCCTCTCCCCCTCTCACTTACCCCTCATCTCCCCTCTCCGTCATGATCCCTTCCTGTCGTTCTTCTCTTCTTTTCTCTGCCTCTGTCAGTCAGTCTTCTCATCTCCCCTCACTTGATATTCCCCTCACTTTTCCTTCTCTTGTGGCTACTCCCTTTTCCTTACCTCCTTTCGTTCCCTATTGTATCTTGTTCTCTCTCTCTCTTCCCCATCTTATCTTACCTCCCCTTTCCCTTCCCCTTCCCTCCTTTTCCCTCCCCTTCCAGTAGGACTAAGCCTTGTCCTCCCCGCCACTAAGCCCTGTTATCCCCTACCAGCGTCAATACCTTTAAGCCTTCACTCTCCTCTCCCTCTCTCCGACACCACTGCCACTCCTAATTTTCTTCACCACAACCACTGCCACCACTACTACTACTACTACTACTACTTCTACTTCTACTACTATTACTACTATACTACTATTACTATTACTATATCCACTAAGGGTCTAACCATTTCCATCCTTATGATCTCTCTTCCTCCTCCTCCTCCTCCTACCACTAATCCCAGTTCTATCTACAACCATTACTACCGCCTCCTCCACCTCTTGCTCCTCTTCCTCCTCCACCTCCATCACCATCACACTTTCACATAAAGGCCGCACCACTGGAGAAATATATACCATCTAAAGACTAATTAGATGAGAGAGAAAGAAGAGAAAGAGAGGACTCATTATACTCATTATCCCTTACTGTGCTTCCTTAATGAGGGAGGAGAGCAAAGGTTCAATGTTTTATGAGAGGAAGTTGAAAATCCTCTCATGTAGATAATTCCTTGTTGAAGTTCCTGGTTGTTATGTCTCACTATTATTTTTTTTTAAGGTGTATTTATTTTATTTATTTTGTGTGTCCTAAAAATATTGTGTATAGATTCGTAAGTATCTAAAAAATCTTTGTTGTTTAAGTTCCTGTTTTTTAGGTTTTACTATGAAATTTTAAGACCTATTTATTTATTTATTTATTTATAAATTTCGTATTGCCTTCAAAGATTGTGTATAGATTCGTAAATTGCTACTAAAGATCTATAGATGACATGTATAGTGTTTTTTTATTATTATTAACGTAAGAATTATTGTCACCGTTTAATTCTTAGCAAAATAATCATATATCTATATCCGCATTGCATTAATGTTCAAATTATTACGTAAAGTCCAATACTAACAAGATTAAATTTGAATTATTATCATCATCATTATTATTATTATTTCTACATGTCACGTTGTATGATCCTCTATTACCATTTTCCGATCCAATACATAAATAATTACCTTTTAAACCCACTTCCTGTATTACCTCATTCATGCGACTGGATTATGTATGTATGTGTGTGAGGGAAGGGAAGGGAAGGGAGGAAAAGAGGAAGGAAGGGGGAGGAAAGGGGAGGAAGGGAGTGAGGGAGGTAAAGGGAGGGAAGGAATTGGGATTAGTAAAGGGTAATGAATGGTAATAGGAGAGAAATTGGATATAGAATGAGAGAGAGAGAGAGAGAGATAGAGAGAGAGAGAGAGAGAGAGAGAGAGAGAGAGAGAGAGAGAGAGAGAGAGAGAGAGAGAGAGAGAGAGAGAGAGAGAGAGAGAGAGAGAGAGAGAGAGTATTTGGTTGTTTTTCAAAGGTTGTCTTGCAGTGTCTTCTTTGTATCTGTTATTCCTCTTCTATTCCGTGTTTCCTTATTCTTCTTTACTAATGTGTTTCTATTTATTGATGTGTTTCGTCTTCCATGTGTCTGTTTATTACTCTTTATTCCATTGTATATGTGTGTTACTCTTACTTTCCTCTGTGTCTTTGTTTGTTTTCTTTCCTCTTTATTTTTCCTCTTTTTTCTTGATTCTGGTTGATGGAGGAAAGTAAAAGGTCATCCAGTATTGACTTTTATTACAACATTGCTTCTCTTTTGTCTGTGTTTTTTTTTATCTATATCTTCTTTTCTCTTTTATTTAACATTTTTATTAATTTCCTTGTCGTTTTTTTTTTTATCTTCTCCTTTTTATTTATCCTTTTTATTCATTTCCTTGCCATTTTTTCTTCTCTTTTCTTTTATTTATCTTTTTATTAATTTCCTTGTCGTTTTTTTCTCTTCTCTTCTCCCTCTTTTTTATCTCTTTTCATTAATTTCTGTGTCGTTTTTTTCTTCTCTTCTCCTTTTTTTATTTCATCCTTTTCATTCCTTCCTTTCTTTGTCGTGTTGTCATTGTTCTGCTCACATGTTATTCCGTTTCTTTGCTTCCAGGCCAGCCACTCCGCTCGGTCGGCTAATGAAAAAAAAGAAAATTTCAACCCACTCTTTCCTCGGTATGTAAGCGAAGTTAGCATAATCCTTTACCACCTTCCTTTACCTCATTCCTTTCCCTCCCTCCCTCCGTCCTTTCCTACCACATGGAGAGAGACAACCTAACCCTCCCTATAGCTACCGGGTCTCTAGTTTTCTAGCAGCAGAAGACCCGTAATCGTTTAGAAACCAACCACTTACAGTCCTGCATTTTCCTAAGGACTAGATGCATTTTTATATACCATCCTAAATCGTCCGAATGTCGCCCTGAATATTGTAGTTTAATGCCCGATTTTTATAGACACGCATTATTTTTAGGCGTGAGATGGGCAGAAATATTTAGCGTGGTGCTGATAAGGGAGGTCTTGTGGAATATTTTTTCTCCCCTCCTTACACTGAGTTGAGTATCGAAGGTTTAAGGCCACCGATGTGTTTGAGGCTGTGGGAGAGGTGCGATGTTGAGGTCTCCGTAGTAGTTATTAGAAAAATTACCTCACATCTACCTTGTTCCCCGCTGTTTTTTGCCTCAGCCTCGTAGTTTACTCAGCACTCAGCACTCAGCACCCGTAGTAAACTTAAGAGGAATTAAAACATATCCTCAGAGTACTTTAGTCAGTGCTCGTTTTAATTTCGTGTGTTTTTTAATATTCTAGTCTCTAAAGAACCTCGATTTTTTTTCTATCTTACTAGATGGAGTATATTTTAGTCTCATTTTTTTCTCTCAGTAAATATGAGAGAATGTGTGATGATAATTTTGTAGTTGTGTGAGATAGTAGTTGTAGTTGTAGTAGTTATAGTAGTAGTAGTAGTAGTAGTATGAGGAGTATGAGGAGTGGTTACTGTACACCATCACAACCAACACCACCACTACCACCACCACTACCACCACCACTTGAAGCTTGGTAAGTACACAATAGTAATTTAAGTAACCATTATATTTCCTGTTATAAAATGTTACATCATCACTATTAAGTTGTAAGTCTACTTTACTCACCATCATCATCATCATCATCATCATCATCATCATCATCATCATCATCATCATCATCATCATCATCATCATCATCATCATCATCATCATCATCATCAGCCTTTAGAAACACCATTACCAGCGCCGCGAACCATTAATTCAACAGCAACATTCTGAATTCGAAGTCGGAAATCCATTGATAGACTGAAGAAGAGGAAGCAGAAGGG
>JAPQNM010000017.1:7598818-7626318 GCA_029783475.1 Metacarcinus magister | reverse complement strand
GAGGGGAAGAAAGGAAGAGAGAGAAAGAGAGAGAGAGATTATGATAATGAGGATAATGAAACTTAGGAGATGAACGCAGAATAAGAGAAGGAAGATAATAATAATGACGACGACCACAAAACAAAAAAAAAGAAGAAAAAGAAAAGGAAAAGGCCAATTAGTTATACAAAAGAAATAGAAAAAAAAAATTAATCCTACGGTTGAGTAAAGGGCAACGGAAAGAGAAAGGGGAAGGGAAAGGGAAGAGGCAGCAGGTAATTGTAGTAAAAAGGTAAAGGGTTTCTCAGTAGTAATTAAGAGGATGAGGAATCGTGGTTTGTGAATGGAGGGAAGATGTAGGAAGGTGGAAAGGTGGAAGGTTTAATTAAGGGAAACAGGAATGAAGGGTCGAGGTTGTGATGCTGTAGAGAGGATGAGGATAGGGTGTGTTTTAAAGAGAGAGAGAGAGAGAGAGAGAGAGAGAGAGAGAGAGAGAGAGAGAGAGAGAGAGAGAGAGAGAGAGAGAGAGAGAGATTGACAACAAAGTACAGGATAAATATTTGAAGGACTGACTGAAAGTATAAGTTAAATATGAAAGTATAAAATATTGAATGAAATCATGAACGAAAAAAGATGAAAGGGAATTGAACAGAATGAAAAACCGTATGAAATATAAAAAAAAAAGTACCGATCGCTGATGAAATTTTAAAAAGTTATTGCCGGAACATTAATACTATAAAAAGAGAATAGAAAAAAGAGAAAAACCACTTATCTGCTATATGAAAATACTCTCTCTCTCTCTCTCTCTCTCTCTCTCTCTCTCTCTCTCTCTCTCTCTCTCTCTCTCTCTCTCTCTCTCTCTCTCTCTCTCCATAAATATCACCAGTGCTGTTATCTAAGGCTATTAACACCATCATTAAATTCCAAAACTTTGCAGCTCAAAATTCACGAGCGATAAAGATAAAAAAAAAAAGAAGAAAAAAAGCAAAATCGTTCTATTCAATATAAGCGAAAATGACAAAAAAAAAAAGAAGAAATATAATGAAAGTAGTGTCACAGAATTAGCTAAATCTGCAACGTGTCCTCTCTCTCTCTCTCTCTCATTCTCTATCTCTTTCTCTCTCTCTGAAGTACATTTTTATATAAACCAGACACACACACAGAAAAAGAGAGAAAGAAAGAAAGAAACGAGAGAGAAAAAAAGAAAGAGAGAGAGAGGGAATGTATGGCTCGTTCACAGTCTGGCTTTGAAAGGGAATAACACTTAGAAGAGGCGACGAGAAGGACCTCCGGGACACTAGAGTTAAAAGACCAGGTATTCAAAGGCAAATTACACTACTATTCGCTTTTTAGGGCTAAAGAAAGAGTGTAGAAAGGAGGAGGAGGAGTAGGAGGAGAAGGAGGAGAAGGAGGAGGAGGAGGAGGAGAAGGAGGAGAAGGAGAAGAGGAGGTGGGTCTAAGGAAAGAAGAAAGGGAAATGCGGGTAAGATCAGTGAGACTACGTGTATGGGAAGGAAAATGAGGAAAAGGTACATCAGATAGAGGGGGAAAAATGTTAGGTAGCAAGGGGAGGAATGTGTCCATGCTAATAAGGGAAGGAATATTGGGATAAAAAAGGTCAGGGGGAAAAATAAAGAAAGGAAGGGAAAGAAAGGGGAGTGAAGAGGGGAGGAAGAGAGGAATGATAGAGAAGTGAAGTCAAAAGGCACGGTGTATAAATGTGAAAGAAAGACGAACTGATATGAGGATATGCAGAAAAAAGTGTTCAGGAAATGGATGACTGGAAAAGGAAGAGAACGAATAGAGAATAACATACATACATAGAGGAGGAGGAGGAGGAGGAGGAGGAGGAGGAGGAGGAGAAGAAGAAGAAGAAGAAGAAGAAGAAGAAGAAGAAGAAGAAGAAGAAGAAGAAGAAGAAGAAGAGGAAAAGGGTCCATAAACCTTAAAGTAAACAATTTTTTTTTGTTGTTTGTTTAAAGTGCATAAATTAAACGGAGTAAATTGTGTTTGAATGAAGCTTTAATTAGTGAGGTGTGTGTGTGTGTGTGTGTGTGTGTGTGTGTGTGTGTGTGTGTGTGTGTGTGGGCGTGGTCGTGGGCGTGCGCGTTGTACAAACAAGGCCAAAGCAAACAGGGCACAGTTGCATTTTCGGCTTCAGCTCTGAATTCATTAGATTATAAACGGCGCGCAAACAGACTGGAGACATAACCTGTGTGTGTGTGTGTGTGTGTGTGTGTGTGTGTGTGTGTGTGTGTGTGTGTGTGTGTGTGTGTGTGTGTGTGTTTATAGTTAATATGACGCACATGTGACCAGTTAAATCACACACACCCACACACACACACACACACACACACACACACACACACACACACACACACACACACACACACACGTTAAGATATGACAGCAATAAACTCAGAATCTCGTTATAATATTGAGTCTCATTTTTTCTATTTCATGATTCTTGCAAAACCATTAAATTACAATATTTGATTTTGTCTTATAGTAATTGAAATGTGTCTTTATAGCGTTACCAATAAGATTAGATCCAATTAATGAATACATAAAATACATATTCATTAAAACAAAAGAAAGCGATAATTCAAAATAACACCAAAGCAAATACAACTCATTTGGAAATATATAAACAAAAAACTATCAGATATATAATATAAATAAAAACATTTCTAGTCCCATTAACCTCACACACCTTACAATCATCTATAAAAATGCCTAAATGATTAATGAATTGTTTGAAATACAACTGTCACCCTAAAATTAGTGGAATCTGGCACACACCCACCCTTACTAGCTAAACCCTGACCTATAAATACACTAACTTAAATCACAAACTTCAAACATTTACTATGAACACAAGTAATATATTCAAGTGACTAACTCTGCTCTGTGTATATTCATTTGGCACACGAGTTAAATTTAGAAAGGCAAGGAATGTGTCCAAATTATTTTCTTATCATAGTCCCTGCTTTCACTTTCATAGGCAAGGAATTTCCCGTTTTTTGTAAGGGTGACTCTCCTAAGACGGCAGATAGGAAGCATAGAAAATGAGACTCATATTGATCAGAGAAGACAGACGAGTATTCTCTCTCTCTCTCTCTCTCTCTCTCTCTCTCTCTCTCTCTCTCTCTCTCTCTCTCTCTCTCTCTCTCTCTCTCTCTCTCTCTCTCTCTCTCTCTCTCTCTCTCGTTCTTGTTCCTCCTTTGAATTAATTAGCTGACTCACTTTTAGTTTCTCTTTTAATGAGGTGACTCTACTTAGTTTGGTAAATGAGGAACAGTAAAGACAGTAAAGAGAGGAAAGGGAAGAGAAAGGAAGGAAGGGAGATGGGAAAAGAGGTTAACTCAGAAAAGAGAAAATAAACAGAAGATGAAAGAGAGAGAGAAGGGAGATATAGAGGAACTTTATGAGAGAGGTAGAGAAAGAAAAAAAGAGAAAGACAGAGAGACTACAAACTCACATGTACCAATGAAAGAAGAAAAAAATAATACGAACCAAATCAAAATAAATCGAAAAACAAAATACATATAATTATCAAACTAAAATAAAATAATAAAATAATATAAAATGATAGTAATCTAAATATCATGTTGCTTCACCTTTTCGTTACAATATTAAACACAACATATAAGAGTATCATCCCTGTTTCCCCTTGTTG
This sequence comes from Metacarcinus magister, assembly GCA_029783475.1. Classification (NCBI taxonomy): domain Eukaryota; kingdom Metazoa; phylum Arthropoda; class Malacostraca; order Decapoda; family Cancridae; genus Metacarcinus; species Metacarcinus magister. The sequence continues at coordinate 7,622,660 of JAPQNM010000017.1, read as the reverse complement.
CCATGACCTTCAGATTAAAATGTAGAGAAAGGTCGGTGTTAATACGAGAGAGAGAGAGAGAGAGAGAGAGAGAGAGAGAGAGAGAGAGAGAGAGAGAGAGAGAGAGAGATAATAATATTTCACTTTGAGTTGAGGTTGTCAAAGAGAAGAGGAAAATATGTTGTTTTAACGAGAGAGAGAGAGAGAGAGAGAGAGAGAGAGAGAGAGAGAGAGAGAGAGAGAGAGAGAGAGAGAGAGAGAGAGAGAGAGAGAGAGAGAGAATTACTCCATCACCATCTCATAAATAGATAAGAACGTACCAGTATGAGAGAGAGAGAGAGAGAGAGAGAGAGAGAGAGAGAGAGAGAGAGAGAGAGAGAGAGAGAGAGAGAGAGAGAGAGAGAGAGAGATGAAAAATAAGAGAAATAAGAGAAGTAGAGAATTTACGACAAAGAAAAAAGAGAAAAAAAATGGATTACATAAAGAGAAAGGAATAGAGAGAGAAGAGAAGAGAAGAGAAGGAAGAGGAAGAGGAAGAGGGGAAGAGGAAGATAGACAAAGAAGGAATCAGCAAACAAAGACCAGAGTAACGAGAGGAAGGAAAAGAATAGGCAAGGAAGGAGAGGAGAATGAAACTGAAAGAAAATAATAGAAGGAGAAATATGAAGACAAAAGAAGGAGGGAGGAAGGAAAGTTAGAATAAAATACGAAATAAATAAAAAAAAAAAAAAAAAGAAGAAAGATAATCGAATGGAGTAACATGTGAACAGATGGAAAGAATAAAGGAAGGAAGAAAGAAAGCAAAGGATGGGAAGAAAGTAAGACATGGAAATAAGTTAGTGCCTGAGGGAAGGATATAAATGATAATTGCAATAGGAATAAATGAATAAAGGATGGAAGGAAGAATAGAAATGATAAGAGGAATATAAATAAATGAATGAGGGATGGAAGGAAGCATACAAATGATGGATAGGAATGAGTGAAGGAGAGAAGGAAGGATATAGATGATGAATAGGAATGAGTGAAGGACTGAAGGGGTGTAGGATAGCCTCACCTTCCTTGTCGTACAGCCTAAACGCTTCCTTCAGTTCCTTCTGCATCGCCTCCTCGTCTTGCTCCTCCAGGAAGTGACCAACCACACGCACGAACGATTCAAAATTAAGCTTCCCAGTGCCTGAAGAAATTAATCAAGTTATTATTAGTATCAATATATTGCTAACTACTACAAATTTAACTACTACTACTACTACTACTACTACTACTACTACTACTACTACTACTACTACTACTACTACTACTACTACTACTACTACTTAATCACCTTCAGTATCATTGTCCTGTAGTAGCGCCTCTAGTTCCTCGTTGATGTAGTTGGCTCCTAATGTGTTGAGAATGGTTCTAATCTTCTCCTTCTCAATCTTCCCCGTCTTCCCGCTGTCGAACATTACAAACGCCTTTCTGAGCACTGCGAGAGAGAGTGAAGGAAGGTGTGAGTGAGTGAGTGAGTGAGGAAGGGAATGTAGAGTGTGTAAGAGAGGTGAAGGAAGGGATGAGGGAGGGAAGGGAAGAGAGTTTAAGGGAGAGAGGAAGCTGGGAGAATGTGTGAGAAATGTGTGTTTTACTCTGTGTGTGTTTGTGTTTGTGTGTTGTATGTTAAGTTTCTATACGTTAACTAGAGCAAAATAGCGTTGTTTTTTTGTATTAATGTTTATCATACCATATTCATCCCATAAAACAATAATAATAATAAGAAAAACATCAATGCTCTCTGGTTTTCAATATAATACAATGTCCATTCAACTCAACTCTTGGTATATTGTCTTACGTTTCCACCAATCAATCAATTCACTGAGGGAGATCTTAACATTACATAAATACATAACATAACATAACACGTATTTGAAACAACACTTACCATAATAACACAACTATTCCATATAAAACCTCAAAATATTTATCATTAACTATTTCATCAAGTGGAGAGGAGGAAAAAGATACAGTGAGGAGGTTCAGGAATAGAAAAATATTAACTCACTGTTTCTCTCGGTGTAATATTAATAACTTTCAATCAGAGTAAGAGCAATGTTAAGTGGCCCTAGGCAGAGAGAGAGAGAGAGAGAGAGAGAGAGATGAGAGAGAGAGAGAGAGAGAGAGAGAGAGAGATGAGAGAGATGAGAGAGAAGTACTAGAGGAAAATAAAATCACTTCAAAACTAACTAATTACTATATAAAAAAAATATTACACATACTTGTCATTTTCTCCTGATCCAATTCTTCAGTCTGAAAAAGGCAGACAGGAGACATGCATCAGGACTCTATCTAAGGGCTCAGTGAAGGCTCTATACTAAAGCTTTACACCCTTGACAGAGCTCTATACAAAGGGACAAAGAGACTGAATGGTCTATAAAGCTCTATCAGTATATATAAAAGGTTGTTTCTAAAGGGAGAGAATGTAAGGGTAGAACATTTTCATTCATTCTAATAGTTTTTTTTCTTGTTTTATATCTATTAATGTATTGTAAGGTTTATTTTATTTGTCTTGTCATTGAAATTGTATTAGTTTAGTTTTTTTTTATATACATTTAGTTTGATTGAATAGATTAATATTATTGTTGTTGTTGTTGTTGTTGTTGTTGTTGTTGTTTGAATCATTAGTAAAAAGGTTATGTAGAATTGTTGAACTTGTTATTGACACACTTAAGAGGCTGTTATGAAGGCTTTGTATGTGTGTGTGTGTGTGTGTGTGTGTGTGTGTGTGTGTGTGGGGATTATAGTGTACGTAATGCATGGTTTACACAGGATTTTGTCGGTAATCCTGTGTGAATGAAGGATTAGTGTGTGTATATGTATGTGTGTATTTGTGTGTACGTATAAATTCAACGCACGTGTATGTATGCATGTAAGTATTGTAAGCGTGTGTGCGTTGCCGTGTATGTATTTTGGACTGGATGTGTATAATTAGTGTACGTATTTTCGTGACTGCATGGAGTGGAGTGTAAGTATTCTAAGCATGTGAACGTATCTATGTAAGTATTCTTGTCATGTGTCCGCAAATAGTGTGTGAGTATTTTGAACGTATGTGTATAATTAGTGTACGTATTTCCGTCCCCGTGTGCGTCAAGTTTATTTAAATGGATGTACGTAACAGTGTCACTATTTAGGGCATGTGTGCGTAGAGTAGTGCATGTACGTATTTTGAGAGTGTGGGTATGTATCATGTAGTTTTTTTTTCTTCGATTGTGTACGTGGGAATTATAGTAACATGTATATAGTGTATGTATATATAGTTTATGTATGTATAGTGTATGTATGTATAGTGTATGTATGTATAGAGTATTTATAGTGTATAGTGTATGTATGCTATGAGACAACATGCATATATACATCACTATACATGCATTGGTACTAGAAAACGGTAATTATTTCATATATTTACAAGTTCATGCAGTGTTAAATATCCCTCCGTGACCTTGAAATGCAATTAGGATTCTAGAGCAAGATTAGACTCACGAAAAGTTGGGTTTACTTAACTGTTGACTTTTTTTTAAACTTTTTTTAACGGTTCTACAAATCCTTTTAACATCTTGCAAAGGAATGTTAGATAGAGTTTATAATATTATGTTTTTATGTGTTTATCTTGCTTTCCTTTACCGTTCTTGAAGCGTGTCCAGTTGCCAAAAAAAGTATATAAACAGTTTACATTGAGAGGCAAGATATAGTTCAGTGTTTGTGGGTGTTTGATATTATTATGTGTGTGTGATTTGTCTCCTCCTTACTCAGTGCTTCTTTTCGTGCTCACCCTAACAGTTTACTAAAGAAAATGGGAGGTATGGGTACTTCTGATAGGTGTTTGATAATATTTTTTTTGAATTATGGGAAACTAAACTATTTCCTGAACCAAAAATCATTGAATATAGTTTTTTTTTACCAAATGTCGTTGAATATAATTTTCATATTTTAGTAGAACGTAAAAGAATACACACCGAAAAATATATATCTTACTTGCTATTATTATTATTATACAGTTATTGTTACTTGTGTTAGATATGGTTATTTATTATTATTATTTTTATTAGTAAAGTTAATTAAGTTTATAATGCCACATCCACACCATGGCAACACTGACACCAACGCCACCCATCACCGCGTTCTGGCAACACTGTAAAACTAATACTAAAGGAAAGATGGAAAAGATATAATACCAAGTACTAGATATTAATTACTTTACTTTATCCTAGAACTTCCTATGATTAATTTTTTTATGTGAGTTATATATACATTTTTTTGACTACCTTTAATACTGTTATATATATTTTGTTTTATGTAATGATTAAATATGAAAGATGAAAGCTGATACACTTCCTCAGCCACTCTAGGTAATGATTAAATGGGAGACTCAAACTAAATATTACTTGTCAGTTTAAATGTTGGAATATTAACACCTGTTCCTTCTCTCTTTTATGTATATATTTTTTCTCTCTCCATTTCTCTATTTCTGTTTCTCTATACATACTCTTTCACCTTTCAACCTTTCCTCTTTTTTCTCTCCATTTTTTATATCTTCCTACCTTCCTTTTATCCTCCTTTGTATATCTCACTTTCATCCTTTCCTCTATTTCCACATCCCTTCCCTTACCTTTCCTATCTCTTTCATTCCTCATTATCCTTCTCTATGCCATTCATTCCAACCCTTGAATCCTCTTTCTATGCTTCTATCATCATCACTTTCCTAGCCTCTTCCTCCCTTCCTCAATAACCGAAGTGCTGCCTTAGAACACAGTAAGGGTAGGCAAAGGTATAGGTGTGTGTGGGCGTGATGGGCAGGGTGTGGGCGTTCTCTTCCTCAGGTCTCAGTAGCCCTTAGATTTATCCAATGGTAAGTCTCCTAGCATCACTTACTGGGCCAGGCTATAGGGGAGAAAAAAGAGAAAGGTTTGTCAATATTATAATACAATGGATTCCACATTCCTGCCCTGTCTTATGAGGGTGAGAATAAGGTGTGAAGGAGGTGATTTAGGGTCAGTGCCAAGATATATGGGTGTGTGGTGTGTTTTGGCGCCTCCTGTGTTTTGATTTTAACGTTAGGTAATGTTTTAAAAGGAGAGGTTTATGAGGATGGGAATTATTAATAACTTGTTGCTTCTGTTGCATTGGTTTTTGTTTTATGGTCCTTTGTATGTGGTTTTATAGGTAGTTTGTAATGCAGTCTAGAATGTAAAGGGTAGAAAATGCTTTACATATTGTTTTATGATAAATTTTTATGGTTATTTGTTTGAGAAAAATGCATTTGTTGTGGAAATGATCACCTTTTTTTTAATATTAGATAAATAATTATATATGGAAAATAAAAGTCTTAATTTAGTCATAATATCATGTTAGTACAAAGGAAAGTTGAAGATCGTGATGAAAAGATTTAATTTGAGTGCACATTTTTCCTTTTCATTCATACTTTCCTGTTTACACACACACACACACACACACACACACACACACACACACACACACACACACACACACACACACACACACACACACACACACACACTAAAACCTTCATCTTTGTCCTTTGTTTTCATTTCTGTTTAATCTCTGAGGCAACTTTCTCCTCTTGTCTTTCCATCTCTTTCATCTCTCCTGTCCATTATTTCCATTATTTACATCCTTTGCATTATCTCATGTTTATCAGTGTGTTTGGTATTGTTTTCCTTCACTCGTTATCTTTCTCTTCTATTATAATCCTGGTTTCCGTTAGGTTGACAATGGCTTCTATTTTTTTCCACATTATTTATATCACTTAAGGATGCACACGAGCGAGGTTGGGAGGATTGAAGGAAGGAATAAAAAGTAAGGAGGAGAAGCGATCTTTCATATCATTTAACACATTATTAATATCACCAAAGGATACAAACAATATTAGTAGAGTTGAAGGAAGGAATAGGAATAACAAGACGGTGGGTAATGTAGTGTAATCTAGTTGCTGGGAGCGAGATAGTGACCGGGAGTAAGTTGGACACGCTAACCTACATGTTCACACAGACACATAGCTACGTAATGCTGGAGTTTCTGAATAGGTGTTGTTGTTGTTGTAGTAGTGGTTTCAAAAAGACTTGTAATAGTGTTGAAAGGTAGTTAGGGAAGGTGTAGTGTAGTGTGTTTGTGTATTGTGAAGGAAGGTTTGTGCTACGTCCTGCTTTCCTTCCTTCCTTCCTTCATTCATTCTATCAGTTGGTTGTGTTGTGATTCTTTCTATCTGGGTGACCTTGAAAGTGTGTGTGTGTGTGTGTGTGTGTGTGGTGTGAAAGGTTAGAAAGGTTTGCTTTGTTTGTATTTATTTTGTTTATTTTGTTTTGTATGTATGTTGTTGTGTTTGTTTGTTTTCTCTCGTTCCTCGGGTTTCTTTCTGTGTATCTTATTTTCCTTTCCTTGTTTTTGTTTCTTATTTTTCTTTGTTCTTTATGTATTTTCTCTCTCTCTCTCTCTCTCTCTCTCTCTCTCTCTCTCTCTCTCTCTCTCTCTCTCTCTCTCTCTCTCTCTCTCTCTCTCTCTCTCTCTCTCCGTACCCTTCGCATCCATCTTTTCATCCACCTTCACCTGCACCACGTGAATACACCTGTAATTAACCAGACCTCAGGTAGCAGTACCCAACACACCCATTGCATTTTCTCTTCACAACTTCCTTACTTTTCCTCAACCCAACTTTCACTCCTGAGTCTTCTTTGTGGTCGGTAATGGAGACAAAAACTTACCATGGTGGTGGTGGATGGGTGGATAGGTAGGTAGTGGTGGTGGTGGTGGTGGTGGTGGTGGTGGTGGTGGTGGTGGTAGTGGATGGAACTATAAGGGGTGAGGAGGGCGGGAAGGTAGGTGTTCTCTCGTCTGAGTGTCGAGCGGCACTGACACAAAGAATTTCCTTGCAACCTCTCAACACGAAGTCAAGAGGCAAGGCAAGGCAAGGCGAGGCGAGGCGAGGCGGTAGCAGCGTTAGGCAACATCTCTCTAGGGTATTTGTGAACTTTAAACCACATCATTCTAGGGCATTGCAGGGAGGGGAGGGGGGGAAGGAGGGAGGGAGGGAAAAGTGTAGGAGGGAGAGAAAGAGAGAAAGAGAAAGAGAGAGAAGTATTGGTACGTTTCAATTCGTTCACTTTTTACCGTCCATCGATGATAATCCTCCTCCTCCTCCTCCTCCTCCTCCTCCTCCTCCTCCTCCTCCTCCTCCTCCTCCTCCTCCTCCTCCTCCTCCTCCTCCTCCTCCTGACCCACAAATAGAGTAAAACGTGACCTCTAGACGAATAAAATTTAACTACGTGACATTATGAATACCATGTTGTGGTAGGAGGAGGACGAGGAGGAAGAAGAAGAAGAAGAAGAGGAGAAGGAGTGAGCAAGGCGAGAAAGGACACACCACACACACACACACACACACACACACACACACACACACACACACACACACACACACACACACACAGATAACAAGGCACAATCTGGGTTGCGTGAGGGAGGAGAAAGTGACTCAAATATTTGGGAAACCGACATGACAAGACAAAAAAAAAAAAGAGAGAGAAGCTGAAGAGAAGAGGGGAAGGTATATTTTTTCCCCTCTCTCAGCTGCTTGCTCGAGGTGAGAGGGACACAGACGGGACTAAATAGGGGAGGTAAGGGCGAGGGAAGAAAGGGGAAAAATTATCAGTGGAATCTGAGGGGAAAACAGGAGGAGAGGAAAACACTTACAAGGTGAACGAGGGGACAGGGGGGAGAAGGTGAGGGAAAAGGAGGAGGAGGAGGAGAGGAGAAGGTCAGGGGAAATGAGTGGAAGGAAAAAATGAGGAATGAAGAGGAGGAGGAGGAGGTACAGATGAGAGGAAAGGTCACGAGTGAGGGAAATAAAAGTAGGAGGAGGAAAAAAGGGAAAAAAGTGAGATGACACAAATGAAAACAAGGCAGTAAATGAGAGAAAAAAAGAGGAATATAAAAAAAAACACAAAAACATCACAATTGCTAGAAACAAAATACATATTCAATTCAAAACGTCATTTGTGAAAGGAGGGAAAAAAAAACTGTGTCTCCTTTAGTGGGGGAAGAAAAAAAAAACGTAATATTATTTATCAACACAATACGAAACACAATTTACGTAAACAATACAACGGAAGAGACAATGAGTGACGCTGTTTTGTTTTTTACGGTAATTTCTTGAGCTTCCTTTTGTCTTGCTGCAGAAACAATACGTGTGTGTGTCTGTGTGTGTGTGTGTGTGTGTGTGTGTGTGTGTGTGCGTGTCATTTTAATTCACATATTATTTTTTTTTATTCATTGCAAGGTTAGAAAAATATAAACAATGTAGAAATGAAAGGGAGATGAAGCCTTGAAAATTAAATCAATTATATTCTTAAAAATACAATAACAGAGAGAGAGAGAGAGAGAGAGAGAGAGAGAGAGAGAGAGAGAGAGAGAGAGAGAGAGAGAGAGAGAGAGAGAGAGAGAGAGAGAGAGAGAGAGACGAAGTAAGAAGTCAGACTTAGATACAGTTAATGCTTCGTCTGAAACCGACTGGAAACGATGCACTCAGAAGGAGGAGGAGGAGAAGGAGGAAGAGGAAGAGAGGAGGAAGAAGAAGAGAGGAGGAGGAGGAGGAGGAAGAAACTTGAGTGAATAGAAGCCGTACAGAGATGATTAAAAGAGAGAGAGAGAGAGAGAGAGAGAGAGAGAGAGAGAGAGAGAGAGAGAGAGAGAGAGAGAGAGAGAGAGAGAGAGAGAGAGAGAGACTGACTAGAAATGTAAAAAAATAATAATAATAAAATGCAATGGGGTTTAAAAGAAAGAGGAAAATATATTTGAAGAACGAGGAAAAGGAAATGAAAATAAACTGAGAAAGGTGATAAAAAGCAAGACTTGAAAAATAAACGAAAGTAAACAAAAGGAAAGAAAAAAAGGGAGAGGAATGTGAGGGTACGAATGGAGGAGGAGGAGGAGGAGGAGGAGTAGGAGGAGGAGGAAAGGGTAGAGAGGAGGAGGAGAGAGAGAGAGGATAACATGAAAGAACGAGGGAAAAAAAGGGGAAAATAAAGTAATACAACTAACTAGAAAGAGAAGAGAAGGAAGATGGATTAACAGATGAAATAAAATAGGAGGAGGAGGAGGAAGAAAAAAATAAGAAGGAAGGAGAAGGAAGAATAATACAAAAGAACGAGAGGAAAAAGGAGAAATAGAGAAATAAAACTAACTAGAAAGAGAACAGAAAGAATATGGATTAAAAAATTCAATAGAAAAAGAATAGAGGAGGAGGAAGAGAAAAATAAAAAAAAAGAGAGGAAGAGGAGGTGATTATTAAGGAAATTTTTGCTAAGCTGTACTCGATTAGGTGTGTGTGTGTGTGTGTGTGTGTGTGTGTGTGTGTGTGTGTGTGTGAGTGTGAGTGTGAGGGGGAGGAAGAAAGGCGGAACTGTCTATCTGTCTGTCTGTCCCTCCGTCTGTCTGTCTGTATATTTACCTGTGTCAGTTATACCAGGTAAGTCGCTATCTACCGCCGCCTGAGACTGTTTGAAGTGAACTCTTACTGACAGACAAGTTACAGAGGGAGAAAAAAAAAAGACAGAACATAATAGACGCGAGAAAACATATGATAAAACAGGAGTAGAGGATATTAGAATAAATTAATAAATGTTTTTTTTGTATAAGTAGAATCATTACTATTGTTTGTGTTTGTTTGTTTGAAGGAGGAAGAGGAGGAGGAGGTGGAAGAAGAAGAGGTGGAGGAAAAGAGGATTAGCTGGAGGGAAAAAAGAGGAGGAGCAAGAGGAGGGTACATGGCAGTAGTGACTAATCTTGAGGTGTCTCTCTATTCTCTCTCTCTCTCTCTCTCTCTCTCTCTCTCTCTCTCTCTCTCTCTCTCTCTCTCTCTCTCTCTCTCTCTCTCTCTCTCTCTCTCTCATACAACATCAATAACAAATCAATACATATTAAAATAGACACAAAATCTAATTATAGAAAATAGAAGACATTCATAAATAGAACAACCATATAGATAAGAGGAGGAGGAGGAGGAGGAGGAGGAGGAGGAGGGGCGGCGGCTAGGGAGTAGGCTCAATGATAGGCTTAGTTTAAAAGTAGCAAAAAAGTAGTCAATAAAAGTCTTCCTGATCATCGTAATCATCAGACTATATTTCATCTCCTTAACGGGGTGACATAGTGGGACAGGTGGGCGGTAAGAGTTAATTAAGGCGTGCAGGTGAGAAAGAGAGAGAGAGAGAGAGAGAGAGAGAGAGAGAGAGAGAGAGAGAGAGAGAGAGAGAGAGAGAGAGTAAATTATGTGTCAGTATTTGTCACTTGCCTTAAACTATTTGCTAGTGTAATCAGGTGATGAAAGGTGACATTTGTTGTTAGTGTGTGTGTGTGTGTGTGTGTGTGTGTGTGTGTGTGTGTGTGTGTGTGTGTGTGTGTGTGTGTTCATTAATTCTTCCTATGTGATCGATATTCATTTGCCATATTTGTTTTGATTAGTTAATTAACTCTCTCTCTCTCTCTCTCTCTCTCTCTCTCTCTCTCTCTCTCTCTCTCTCTCTCTCTCTCTCTCTCTCTCTCTCTCTCTCTCTCTCTCTCTCTCTAAGATGTTCAGCCACTTAGGGGAACATAAGCTGCTTAAGGAATCACAACATGCGTTCAATTAAGTTGGTTCGTGTTTAATTAACCTACAGACTTTCTCTATTGATGTGGGGCAAAGACTACAGATTGAAAGGGGAAGGGAGTTAGGAGTTAGGGCACCAGTTAGGGTATTTCATTATGCTCGCTCAATTATTCCTGCAGTGAGAGTTGATTAAGTCTCTCTCTTTGTCTATCTTGCTCTCTCTCTATTCTCTCTACTTGTTGTATTCTCCGTTATCTTCACTAACACTGATTCTTATACCATATTTAGCCTTTCCTTTCTCTCGCTGTCTTTGTCTCGTAGGAAATATATATATAGAGAGTCGACCCTTTCCCTCCTTTCTCTAACGATTTTATACTTGTTTTCCTCGGCATTTCCCTTCATACTATCACAGACACACACAGAAAAAGAGAGAGAAAGAGAGCAAGTATTTATAGATCACTTTTTTTATTCTCTCTTTCTTTCCACGTCAAAAGTTAATACAATATCCTTCCTTTGCAGTCCTCTTCTTCTCCCTCTCACTCGCTATGTCTCTCCCAAAAAAAATATTCGCTCACTTAAACTTCATTGTTAATACTATATCAGTCTCGGTCCATCCCTCTCTTCCTTCTCTTACCCTCCCTTCCCTCCCTTCCCTCCCTCGGTCATCACTCAACACAAGCGTCACTATCACCTACCGCCACGCTCAACATGCCTTCATTCTTCACTTCACTCCCTCTCTCCCTCCCTTCTTTCCCTCCCTCCTCGTCCTCCTTCCTTTCTTCCCTCCCACCTCCCTAATGATGTGTGGTGGTAAGCAGGCCACTACCACTTCCATTTTCATCACTCTTCCTCCTCCTCCTCCTCCTCTTCCTTTACTTTACTTCACGTGTCCTTTTTACCTTTCCCTATCAGCAATATTACCTTCCCTCCCACACACACACCCACATTCACCCTCTCCCATCCCCTTCATACCTTCCATCAGCCTCCCACACACACCCACACACCTCTTCTCTCCCTTTCCCTTCACCTCAGCCTCCCACCCACACCCACACTCCTCTCCCATCCCCTTCACTTCACCTCACTCTCCCGCACTGTCAGCAGCATCATAGACTGCACGTTATAATACATGATAATGCTGCATCTTTGTATACGTCTGTCCAGGGTGAGGCAAGGCAAGGCAAGGCAAGGCAAGGCAAGGCAAGGCAGCTGTCAGTCACTTTACATAGTTGATTGAAGTGACCTCTTTGCTCTGCCAGTATGATTAGTATGACTCAGCTGGGTACCTCCTCCTCCTCCTCCTCCTCCTCCTCCTCCTCCTACTATCCTTCACTCTAGAGTAGATAGTGTAGTCTCACAAACAGCCTCGTAAGGGCCAGCAGGCCTGTTGTTGTTTGTTCTTCCTATGTGTTCCTATGTGTTCCTCCTCCTCCTCCTCCTCCTCCTCCTCCTCCTCCTTTTGTACGCATAATTATGGTTATTTTTCATAGATTCTTATTTTTCTTTGTTTATTGCTACCAATATATTTTTTTTTATATTTATTTGAATTTTTTACAAGATAATAAATGCATTAACTCCCTTAATCCATTAATAAAATAAAAATAAAAATACAATAACTGTTGAAAGCATAATACAAGTTGAATTATAAGATTATGGGTTTAAATAAATAAGTCACAGGATAATTCAAGGAGACTTTAAGTGTTCGATAAATAGATTGCATTTAAATGATGAGACTTAACTCTGATTCTATATTATGTCTTTATATTAATGAGATAAAACGTTTGTTGGTGACGTGCCTCTCGCTCTCTCAGCCTCAGGAACGTTCAATCTGCCAAGGTCATTGACTAGGGAAGCAATATTGTAGGAGTTGAGAGAGAGAGAGAGAGAGAGAGAGAGAGAGAGAGAGAGAGAGAGAGAGAGAGAGAGAGAGAGATAATATCCCTCCTTTCCTTTGGTGAAAGACAACAAAACTTGGTTGTTCCCGATATGCCAATCTTCCTTTGTTCTCTCTCTCTCTCTCTCTCTCTCTCTCTCTCTCTCTCTCTCTCTCTCTCTCTCTCTCTCTCTCTCTCTCTCTCTCTCTCTCTCTTCGCCAGACACTGTGTTTCCCTTTATTTCCCTGTAGGTTCGCATGCCTAAGGGGAGTGTGGGTGAGGGGAAGGGAGGGGGTGAGGGGAGAGCTTCTACTTTTTTTATCCTGTCCTTGAACTCAGATTTTTATTAACACGTTGAATGAGTTATAGCTACCCATCTCTCTTTCCCTTCCCCTTCCCCTTCCATTCTCCTTTCCTTTTCTTTACCTTACCATTCAATTTTCCCCCTCCCATTCCCTTTCCCTTTCAAATTCCCCTTTCCTTCCCCTTTATTTCCCCTCCCCCTTCCCCTCCCCCTCCCCCTCCCCGCCACGGGTGATTGCTTTGCCCATTCCTCTCAGGACACCAACATTACCAAAAGAGGAAGGTGCCAGAAATAGCTTCTAAAACCGAGAACATTACTGCTGCTTACCCTCTCTCTCTCTCTCTCTCTCTCTCTCTCTCTCTCTCTCTCTCTCTCTCTCTCTCTCTCTCTCTCTCTCTCTCTCTCTCTCTCTCTCTCTCTCTCTCTCTCTCTCTCTCTTTCTCTCAGGGTGTCAGGGAAGGTGATGAAAAAGGGAAGGTTTGTGGTGATGGTGATGATGGTGATGGTGGTGGTGGTGGTGGTGGTGGTGATGGTGGTGGTGGTGGTGGTGGTGATGGTGGTGATGGTGTGGGAGGAATATGAATGAATGTGACGCAAGGAATTAATGAATGAATGAAAGTGAGGTCAACTATGCAGGTAGATAGAGTGAGATTAGAGAAAGTAGGAAAGGTTATCTCTCTCTCTCTCTCTATTTTTGTCTTTCTTGCTCTTAATTCACCTCTATCATAGAATCTCCTCCTCCTCCTCCTCCTCCTCCTCCTCTCCTCTCCTCCTCCTCCTCCTCTTCTTCCTCCTCCTCAAGGAAAATTAAAAAAGGTGTTTGAAAGAAAGAAAAAAAAATTAAAAATAGAGATAGATGCGTGAAAATGAGCCCAAAAGGAAACATAAATTAAGTTGTTAAAGCCAGAGGAGGAGGAGGAGGAGGAGGAGGAGGAGGAGGAGGAGGAGGAAGAACAACAACAAGAACAAGAGGAAAGTTACATTAGGTCTATATTTGGTGACAGATCTTGAGGAGAGGAGGAAAAAAAAAAGTGAAGGGAAGGTGAGGGAAGGGGAAAAAATATAGAGTTTCCCACAGTGATTGATGTGACACCGATGTGGCTGCAGTGTGGCCATCGTATCTTAACTGTCTGGTAAAAGATGTGGCAGAATGACATACCTACACACTTTATCCTCCTCCTCCTCCTCCTCCTCCTCCTCCTCCTCCTCCTCCTCCTCCTCCTCCTCCTCCTCTCCTCCATCCTCTTCTTTCTCTCTCCTGTCACCTCCAGCATAACCTTCTTTCATGAAAATTTCTTCTTCCTTTCCTCCCTCCTTCCCTCCTTTCCTCCCTCCCTTACCACCAGCCTTCACAAGTGCATTTTTGTCCCCTCCCTTCCCTCCCTTCCCTCCCTCCCTCCCTCCCTCTTCTCTCCCTTCCCTCCTCTCCCTCCCTTCCCTCCACATAAGACAACGAGGAAGATCATAATAAATTTACTTCACTCAGTTAATGAATCATAAAAACAAACACTGACACTCTCTCTCTCTCTCTCTCTCTCTCTCTCTCTCTCTCTCTCTCTCTCTCTCTCTCTCTCTCTCTCTCTCTCTCTCTCTCTCTCTCTCGCTGCCCAGTCATGCACAAACACACCCTCAAGCATTGACTGTTTGTTTAATGTAAAAGCAATAAAATGTTTGAGTTAACCCATAAAATTTCTATAACTATTAATTTATTTTGTTGTGATAAGTGTTTGTTTTGTTGTTTATTTTGTTTGATGAAAAGAAATATTGATAGTAATAATAATAATAATAATAATAATAATAATGATAATAATATTTTTAGTATTGTTTTATTTTTTATTCATCACCAAAAACATAAAAATAAATTAATATATAAATAACAAATCATAATGAATCAATAAATAAAAAAATAAAAAGTCTGTTCAGTTTACAGTTAACTTTTTCCACCAAATTTCCTGTTGATATGGAAACATTTACACAGGAAACACTGACTCTGTGGAGGGAGGAAAATAAAACCTATTTCACTATATACGAGAAAAAAAATTAAATATAGAATAATTATCAAGACCTCTTACCGTAACGAAGCTTGTGTGTGTGTGTGTGTGTGTGTGTGTGTGTGTGTGTGTGTGTGTGTGTGTGTGTGTGTGTGTGTGTGTGTGTGTGTCTATAATGGTCAACTCAATTACTGTCGTTTATATGTTTCCTTTATGTCTTATTTGTGTCCTGAAAGAAGGTTAGGAAACATAGATTAGAAGGAGGAGGAGGAGGAGGAGGAGGAGGAGGAGGAGGAGGGATGATGATGATGAAGAAGAGTTGTTGTCAAAATTATTATTGTACCTTTTGATAGAGCTCTAATGATTATCTCTCTCTCTCTCTCTCTCTCTCTCTCTCTCTCTCTCTCTCTCTCTCTCTCTCTCTCTCTCTCTCTCTCTCTCTCTCTTCTTCTTCTTTTATGTGTCTTAAGTCTTCCCTTTATTCTCCTTTATCGCCTATCTCCTCTTCGCTTCGACCAGCTTGAAGATGTCGCTATCAGCCTAAGATTAATATTTATTTTACACATTGATATAGAGAGACCTTATGTTATGCTTGGCTGTCCCTTTAATAACAAACAAGGGAGGGTAGTGCTGCTGCTTTCTCTCTCTCTCTCTCTCTCTCTCTCTCTCTCTCTCTCTCTCTCTCTCTCTCTCTCTCTCTCTCTCTCTCTCTCTCTCTCTCTCTTTCTCTCTTTCTCTTTTAATCCTCTTTTCCTCCCTTTAAAGTTTCCTTGCTTTCTTTGACCTCATTTATAATCCTTTTCCTTCCCTTTTCCTTCCCTTTTCCTTCTCTATAAACTCCCTTTTGTCTGGTTTCTACGTCTATATTTTCCCCTTTCCATTTCCTCTTAGACATAATTCTCTATATTCCCCTCTCTTCCCCTTTATTTCCTTCCCTTCTACTTATTTTCCAAGGTTATATATATTATACTAAAACTTACCTGTCATTATAGTACCTGAAATATCTTGTGGCTATTAAGAAAACAGTAGATAATGTTTAGAATATAAGGTTAAGAATCTGTATATTTTTTTTATTTTATTTCTAATCTCGTTTTATCTCACTCTTTTCCTTTCATCTATCCATCTTGAAATATCCTTTTGGTCTTAAGGAAAACACTAAGTACTATTTAGAATAACATTAAGAACCTGTATTTATTTATATTTCTAATCTAATTTATCTCACTCCCTTCCCTTCATCCATCCATCCTGCCCTTCCCTTCTGCCTCGCCTCCCACCGCTCTCTTAACTCGGTCACATGTAAGGTGGAAACGCGAGGTGGCGGAGGTAAAGAAGTGTGATATGACAGGCAGGAATTAGGAAGGTAGGGCAGTGGGTGACTGGGTGTGGAAAGGAGGAGGAGGAAGAGAGATTAAGACGTGGGCAGGCCAGCAGGGCAGCGTTACGAAGGAAGAGGAGGAGGAGGAGGAGGAGGAGGAGGAGGGGGAGGGGAGTGCAGGCAGACGAATATATAAAGAATGAGAGAGAGAAATGAAAGAAAAAGGTTATATTTGAGTGAAAGCGGGTTGCCTCCCCCCCACACAGAGAGAGAGAGAGAGAGAGAGAGAGAGAGAGAGAGAGAGAGAGAGAGAGAGAGAGAGAGAGAGAGAGAGAGAGAGAGAGAGAGAGAAGAGAGAGAAGAGAGAGAGAAGCAAAAGGACTAGATGGTGAAATTTTAAATCTATAGGATATATATGACACATCTCCCCCCCCTTGCTCTCCCTTTCCTCCCTCTCTTTCTCTCTACCTCTTTCCTATTCCCTCCATCCCTCCTCATCCTCCCTCCATTCCTCCTCCTCCTCCTCCTCCTCTTCCTCTTCCTTCTTCTCTCCGTTGGTCTCCTTTCCTCCCTTTTTTCCTCCTCCTCACACACCTGTTTTCCAAATTTCTTCAGCTGATTTCTCATTTTACAGGTGTTGAATATTTTTTTTTCTCTCTCTAAACCTCTCTTTAATTTTCTCATTTTCTTTCTCTATTCTTTAGTTTCATATTAACTATTTATTTTCTTTCTTTCTATCACTCTCTCATTTTCTTATTTCATTCTCTTCTCTTTAGTTACACATTTTAATAATTCCTTAAGTATAATCATCTTTATTATTATTTATTATTTCTCACAAGATATCAATTCAATTCTAAAAATATATATATACAATGATAACGTCAAACCAATATAATTAACTTCATCATTATCACCTAATTGAGTGTTGGGAATAGTTCTGTAAATTGAAATCGTTGCATTGAGTGTGTGTGAGTTAGGTTGTGATGTGTCTTGTTGACTTTCACTCTTGTGTTTGATGCTAAGTAGGTTTAGTATTCACTTACTTGTCTTATCTATGAAGCTTAATTAACTTTCCTCTTGTTTAAACGCTTCAGTAGTAGTAGTAGTAGTAGTAGTAGTAGTAGTAGTAGTAGTAGTAGTAGTAGTAGTAATAGTAGTAGTAATAGTAGTAGTAATAGTAATAATAATAATAATAGTAGTAAATATTTTGTAAACTTTTTCCTTCACCTATTTAATATCCTCCCTAATCTCACCTTCCTAACCATCTATCTCCTTTTTTTTTTTTTCTCCCCTTACCTTTCCTCCCCTCCTCACCCCTCACCTTTCCTCCTCTCACCTTTCCTCCTCCCCTCCTCTCCTCCTCCCCTCCTCTCCTCACCTTCCTCCCCTCCTCACCTTCCTTCCCTCCCTCTCCAACGCCCCCACAAAGAGCTATTTTAGGACCCATGAAACTCAATGCGCGTGAGATGATTCTACTCAAGAGAAATGTGTAAAGAGTAATTGGGAATGTTTGTAAATAAGCAAGTGTGTGTGTGTGTGTGTGTGTGTGTGTGTGTGTGTGTGTGTGTGTGTGTGTGTGTCTGTGTGTGTGTGTGTGTGTGTGTTGACAGTGTTTCGTGTGTATTTGTCTATCGTGTACGTACAGAGAGTGGTGTGTACATACTCGTAAATGTGTCTGGTGATGTGTGTGTGTGTGTGTGTGTGTGTGTGTGTGTGTGTGTGTGTATTGCTATCCAATTGCCATCATGAGTATACCATTAATTAACACATATACTAAATTATATTATCTCTCTCTCTCTCTCTCTCTCTCTCTCTCTCTCTCTCTCTCTCTCTCTCTCTCTCTCTCTCTCTCTCTCTCTCTCTCTCTCTCTCTATCGCATTCTTTTTAACCACTAGACAATACACTAGACAGGGTGTGGCGAGGCGGAACAGAAGGGCACCACTAACATGCTTGAAGAGAGACACAGTGGCAGACAAGCAGACAGGCAGACGGGCGGGCGGTAGGGCGTGGCAGGGAGGTAGAGGAAGGGGTTAGGAAGGGGAGGTGGGGGGGTTAGGAACGTGGAAACTTATGGGTTGAAGTAAATATATGATGCTACATCTCGCAAGCCACAACATGCTAACGCCTTATTCTTAGCTGTAACTCCCTTGCATTCTAAATATACTAGGACACGTGGGGCGGAATGGCTAAGGTGTGAGGGTGCGGGAGGGTGATGGGGTGAGGGAGAGGGTGAGGGAGGAGGGAAAGCAAGGCCAAGTACGAATGGTAAGACGAAGGAGAGAAGAAAAATATGTTTATAAAAAAGATTGTATGTATGTCAGGTGTTGGTGTTGGGTGGGATGTGTGTGTGTGTGTGTGTGTTTTTTTTTACTGACCTTGTGAGGAAGTATGTTGGCCGTAGACACACACACACACACACACACACACACACACACACACACACACACACACACACACACACACACACACACACACACACACACGCAGTTACGCTATGTACACACTATAAGTCAACTATGTATACCACGTCATTTTGCGGAGGAAGCTTAGGTTAGAGAGAGAGAGAGAGAGAGAGGAGAGAGAGAGAGAGAGAGAGAGGAGAGAGAGAGGAGAGAGAGAGGAGAGAGAGAGAGAGAGAGAGAGAGAGAGAGAGAGAGAGAGAGAGTGAGTCACCATAGCAACGGAGGAAGCTTGCAACAACCACACCTGCATAGCACAACAAGACACTTATTTCCCTTTCTCCTCTTTCTCCTTTTCCCCTCTTCCCTGCTTTCCCTTCTTCCTCTCTTTCCTTCTTCCCTCTTTCCCCTCTTCCTCTTCCCCTCTTCATTTCCATTTCCTCTCTCACTTACTGACCAAAAGTAAACAAAAATACAGGAAACCTTAATTATTTTTTCCCATCAACCTTCCCCTCGTTTTCCCCTTGCTCTCTCTCTCTCTCTCTCTCTCTCTCTCTCTCTCTCTCTCTCTCTCTCTCTCTCTCTCTCTCTCTCTCTCTCTCTCTCTCTCTCTCTCGAAGCTTTGATTGAATTTGGTGGAGAATCAAATATCTTGTATGGAATCGAGCTCCCAGCATCCCATTGAGGAGGGGCGAGTGTAGGTGGATCGAGTAGCCTGTCTATAGGTGTGTGGGGCTGGAATTCCACTTACATCTATCAGGTTTCTTTTCATTTTGTGGAGTATCAGGTGGCAGGGAGTGTGGAAATAAATTAGATGATTTATATATTTATTTATTTTTGTGGGTCAGGGTGTATATGGTAAAGTGATCTATTTTTTTTTTTAATTCTATGTTTTTAGTTATTATTATTTTTGTATTTGATGTGATTATAGTTATTAATTTCTTCTATCTCTCTTTTTTTCAGGTAAGCATCATGTGTTGTACCTGTTAATTAAGGTCAAGATTCACCTGTCCACGAGTAGCTGGCCAGGTAAGTTGTGTTGTGTTGTGTTGCCTTACCTTGTAGTTTCACCTCCAATTCTTCTTCTCAGTGAATTAATATCTTTTGTTATGTTATGTTTTTATTATTGTGAAGAAGACAATTCATTTATTCCTCTTCTTCTTCTTGTTGTATAGATTAAGTTAAGTGTAAGTTTATATTATTAAAGTGTTTGATGTATGCATCGTGTTTGTTTTTAGTTTATTATTAATGTTTACATACACACACACACACACAAGAAGAAAACACACACACACACACACACACACACACGCATTATCTATTGTGAGGAAACTGAATCGAAAAATTTAAAGACAAAGAATTCCATCTATTCAAAAATACAACAAAATATAATAAAAATAAATACACTTAATACAACCTCATAATACACTTTTTCAAACTTCCCTTAATCTCCCTCACAGATCTACATACACTACATACATACATACATACATACATACATACATACATACATACATACAGTCTGCTGCTTTAAACTTAAACTTTTCAGATCAATTAAACTTTGACGTAACTTCTCTCCCTCTCTCCCTCCCTCCCTCCTTCCCCTTGCATCTCACGTAACTTCCCTCCCTTTCTCCCTCCTCCTTCCCCTTGCGTCCCTCCACACACACACATAAACTCTCCCTTATTCCCACACACACACACACACACACACACACACACACACACACACACACACACACACACACACACACACACACACACACACACACACACACTGCATCTCATCCCCAACGCCCATAAGATAGATCACATGCATAAGTAGTAATTGCTGCATAATTAGCATAGTATAGTTAGGTGTGATTAGACGTTAGGATCATTACTGTGTTAAATATCATAGTAAATCGTTTTGAAATATTCCGGAATGAGATTTAAAAACAAAACATTTATTCAGTATTGGTAATTGCCATAATTATCTCCGTTTAATTGTGTTTATATTTCACTAAACTATTCTATAATTATTGTAAGTGAAAATATAGTTACGTTTTCACCTTCCTTCATTATTCTCCCCACAAAAAGTTATTAGTATGTTTATTTCTACCAAACTTATGATGACTTTCTTTTAAATGAGGGTCAAGTATGCGTTATATATACTGTTTATTACGTTGGCAACTCATTAAGGAGAAACTAATTAACTATGAAGGCTTTTAAAAGGGATAATCTACCAATTTTTATTATGCTGTGATATCAAAACAAGGTATACACAGGTAATTAAATGGAGAATAAGAAAGAGAAAAAAAAGAAGGAAAGATTGGAATTAGAAGAGGATAAAAAAAATATATAATGAAAATGTTACACGCTTAGGTTTATTTTATTTTTTATTTTTTCCTCTTCGTAGATAAATGACACACAGATTGGTTTTGGTTCTCGTGTTAGACATCAGAGAGGCTGTTAGTTTTAATTTAGTTCCCCTTGTTGTTGGAAGAGTTGCTGGTTTTCTGTGTCACCTTGTTGTTTCGTACCCCCCTTGTGTGTGTGTGTGTGTGTGTGTGTGTGTGTGTGTGTGTGTGTGTGTGTGTGTGTGTGTGTGTGTTATTGCCCCTCCTCCTCCTCCTCCTCCTCCTCCTCCTCCTCCTCCTCCTCCTCCTCCTCCTCTTCACGTATCAATTGGTCAGGCTCAGAGTTTCATAAATATGCAAATAAATGAATAAATAAATGCATAAATAACCTCAAACCTACAATATATATATATATATATATATATATATATATATATATATATATATATATATATATATATATATAAAGTTAACTTGGAATATTAATTAAAAAAGACAAAATAAAGATAAATAAAGACCTTTAATAAAACCAGACTTAACGATTCCCTTTAAAAGTTACTTAAAATAGAAAAAATAAAACGAAGCCGATGAAACTAGAAATATATAAAATTAATAATAATATTTTAACCAAACTCACTGCCAAACCCACCTGGAAAAGAGGAGGAGGAGGAGGAGAAGGAGGAGGAGGAGGAGGAGGAGGAGGACTTTCTTTTGAGGGGAAAGTGGTGTCAATTGGAAACCTTTGTGGGTCATATTGGTGTGTGTGTGTGTGTGTGTGTGTGTGTGTGTGTGTGTGTGTGTGTGTGTGTGTGTGTGTGTGTGGAGTGGGATGTGATCAATACATATGGAACTTTCTCTCTCTCTCTCTCTCTCTCTCTCTCTCTCTCTCTCTCTCTCTCTCTCTCTCTCTCTCTCTCTCTCTCTCTCTCTCTCTCTCTTTGTTATATGTTTTTCCTGTCATGTTAACTTTTATAACTTAATTTTCTCCATTTTCAATTTTATTTATTTTTTTGTTATTATTACTTTAGTATTACTTTATTTTATTTACCTATCACTTACCCTTCAATTCTTTCATTACTCTATTTACATTTATTGCACCTCCAAAGATACATATTTCTCACAACACAATTATTTCTACCCATGGGGAATTTTTAAACAATATTCTAACCTGCCCTCACTTTGGTCTCTCATATACGTATAGATTCACTCATTTTCTTTTAGTTAGCAATACGAAATCATCCTCAGCTCACCTTGCCATGTGTTTACTGAGGTGAGATATGCAACAGATGAACGACCTTAGCTAGGAGGTGAGGGTGAGGTCAGTTACCTGTTGTGTGGAGACAGACTGAACGAAACCTTAACTTCACGAAAAAATATACAAAATAATTCTAGTAGTAGTAGCAGTAGTAGTTGTTGTTGTTGTTGTAGTAGTTTCTTCTTCATCTACCAGTTCATCTTTCATTCATTCCTTCTCTTCTTTCCTTCCTTTTCTTCCATATCTTCCTCTCTCTTTCCTTCCCTCCCTTCCTTCCCTCTTTTCCTTAACCCCTCCTCTTCTTTTTCCCTCCATATTTACCTATCTCTTACTTAATCTCCGCTTTTCTACCTTACATGCCTCACTTCCCTCTCCCTCTCTTCCCTCCCTCTCTCTCTCCCTCCCTCCCTCCCTCCCTCCCTCCCTCCCTCCCTCCCTCCTGTCTACAATGACGCATCAAGTTACATGTTTATACAACACTTAGAAGTTATCAGAAGGGATCAGTGACACATTAGTAACCTCTCTCTCTCTCTCTCTCTCTCTCTCTCTCTCTCTCTCTCTCTCTCTCTCTCTCTCTCTCTCTCTCTCTCTCTCTCTCTCTCTCTCTCTCTCTCTCTCTCTCTCTCTCATAACAGTCAATCCATACTTAATATTTCCATGTTAGTGAGAGAGGAAGAGAGAGAGAGAGAGAGAGAGAGAGAGAGAGAGAGAGAGAGAGAGAGAGAGAGAGAGAGAGAGAGATGTTTCCTAAGTCACCAGTGATCCGAGGAATTGTCTTAAACAGGCACATACGGGGATGCTGAGCTCATTTGCATGCTTATTGCTGTTTTCTAACTCTCTCTCTCTCTCTCTCTCTCTCTCTCTCTCTCTCTCTCTCTCTCTCTCTCTCTCTCTCTCTCTCTCTTTTTATAATGTATCATGTACTTCATTCATTGTTTCTTTTATAGATTGAATAAAAAGTCAACAGATAAACTGATCAATAGATAAAAAAAAAGAAAATAAAGATAGAGTTTTTACTAGCCTTGTTAAAGTTATTGGTTCAGAAATGTCAAATTTATTTATATATGTATATGTATCTCTCTCCTCTCTCTCTCTCTCTCTCTCTCTCTCTCTCTCGCTCTTCGTTTTATTCTATTGGAATTTTTCTCTTTCGGTTTATTTTTTTTTTTTGTCTTCCTCGTTATTTCTGTCCATCTTTTTTTTCTCTTTGTTTTCCTTTTTTTGGGCAGTTTTCGAATATTCACTTTTATCTTTTTCTCATCCATTTTTTTATTGTTTTTTTTATTTTAATTTAATGTTAACTTTCCACTGGTAACATAACCTCCCGTCTCTCTCTCTCTCTCTCTCTCTCTCTCTCTCTCTCTCTCTCTCTCTCTCTCTCTCTCTCTCTCTCTCTCTCTCTCTCTCTCTCTCCTTAAAATCAATGTTCTTGCTTCTCTTACTATTTTCATTATCCTTTCTCCTCTTCTTCTTTCATCACTTTTCCTCCTCTTCCTTCTTTCTCTCTTCATCGTCTCCAGTAAAGCGTAGAATTTCCCCATAACCTGTAGTCCTCCTCCTCCTCTTCCTCCTCCTCCTCCTCCTCCTCCTCCTCCTCACTTATCTCCCTGACCACTCCTCTTCTTCCTTCCATCTTTTTTTTCTCTCTCTCTTAGTTGCTGGGTGTTGGGGGTGGGTCGTGTGTCTTGCTATTGACGTGTGTAAAGCTATTTCTCTTTAAAGAAAGTGAGAGAGTTTCTAGTGCTATTAGTAGGAATATTTTGA
>JAPQNM010000017.1:7568818-7583818 GCA_029783475.1 Metacarcinus magister | reverse complement strand
TTTCCCGAAGTAGCAAAAGTGACCGAAATACACCATAGGTTGAGATCAATTCTACACATCCACGAGGGTCTGTAAGATGGTTAAACGTGTTGTAAGGCATAGTTATGAACTGCTTTGAACTGTAACAGTCATTACAAGAATATACGCTGAAGTTAAGACTATATGTGTTCCTTACGGGTAAACGTGTCGTGTGTAGGAGTATACGCGGGTTACTGATAGCTATCATATCCTCTTGATGGAGCTTGACACTGCAATAAAAGTACTGCATTACATTTTTTTAATGAAAATAAATCACTTCCATAGCCATTGGCACCGGTGACAGCCAGTAGTGAAAATTTTGATCGGCCGGTCATGACCGAGCGAGCGGTGGGAATTGAGTTGTTTTCTGCCTCTATATACCTAATTCTAGTGAGCCTTATCTTGATGCAGCAGCATTTAAGAAGGTCAGAGGAAGGCTATGTATACTACAGGAGTATTCAAACAGACTCTGCCATCCTGAAATAGTGTATAAAAACTGGTTTTTGATATCATTAAACAAACAATATTAGCTTTCTAAGCTAAGATACCAATTGAACAAAGTGCTTTCTTTATTAGTATGTAATTTCATAAGGAATATCTGATATCTTTTCCATCAACATTGGTAAAGTATTAGATCCACCATACTGATTGTATCATCTGTTTTAACCCAAATAAATTCCTTTATAGAAATAAAAGTTGCTAGTGAAATTAACTGAAACTAAGCTGAATGTCTTACATTATTCCTATGTACAACATAGTTTAAAAAGAACAAAATCGAAGAGGGAAAAAAAATCAAAAATTTCCCGAAGTAGCAAAAGTGACCGAAATACACCATAGGTTGAGATCAATTCTACACATCCACGAGGGTCTGTAAGATGGTTAAACGTGTTGTAAGGCATAGTTATGAACTGCTTTGAACTGTAACAGTCATTACAAGAATATATGCTGAAGTTAAGAGTATATGTGTTCCTTACGGGTAAACGTGTCGTGTGTAGGAGTTACTGATAGCTATCATATCCTCTTGATGGAGCTTGACACTGCAATATAAGTACTGCATTACATTTTTTTAATGAAAATAAATCACTTCCATAGCCATTGGCACCGGTGACAGCCAGTAGTGAAAATTTTGATCGGCCGGTCATGACCGAGCGAGCGGTGGGAATTGAGGTGTTTTCTGCCTCTATATACCTAATTCTAGTTAGCCTTATCTTGATGCAGCAGCATTTAAGGTCAGAGGAAGGCTATGTATACTACAGGAGTATTCAAACAGACTCTGCCATCCTGAAATAGTGTATAAAAATTGGTTTTTGATATCATTAAACAAACAATATTAGCTTCTAAGCTAAGATACCAATTGAACAAAGTGCTTTCTTTATTAGTATGTAATTTCATAAGGAATATCTGATATCTTTTCCATCAACATTGGTAAAGTATTAGATCCACCATACTGATTGTATCATCTGTTTTAACCCAAATAAATTCCTTTATAGAAATAAAAGTTGCTAGTAAAATTAACTGAAACTAAGCTGAATGTCTTACATTATTCCTATGTACAACATAGTTTAAAAAGAACAAAATCGAAGAGGAAAAAAAATCAATAATTTCCCGAAGTAGCAAAAGTGACGAAATACACCATAGGTTGAGATCAATTCTACACATCCACGAGGGTCTGTAAGATGGTTAAACGTGTTGTAAGGCATAGTTATGAACTGCTTTGAACTGTAACAGTCATTACAAGAATATACGCTGAAGTTAAGACTATATGTGTTCCTTACGGGTAAACGTGTCGTGTATAGGAGTATACGCGGGTTACTGATAGCTATCATATCCTCTTGATGGAGCTTGAATCTGCAATAAAAGTACTGCATTACATTTTTTTAATGAAAATAAATCTCTTCCATAGCCATTGGCACCGGTGACAGCCAGTAGTGAAAATTTTGATCGGCCGGTCATGACCAAGCGAGCGGTGGGAATTGAGTTGTTTTCTGCCTCTATATACCTAATTCTAGTGAGCCTTATCTTGATGCAGCAGCATTTAAGAAGGTCAGAGGAAGGCTATGTATACTACAGGAGTATTCAAACAGACTCTGCCATCCTGAAATAGTGTATAAAATCTGGTTTTTAATATCATTAAACAAACAATATTAGCTTCTAAGCTAAGATACCAATTGAACAAAGTGCTTTCTTTATTAGTATGTAATTTCATAAGGAATATTTGATATCTTTTCCATTAACATTGGTAAAGTATTAGATCCACCATACTGATTGTATCATCTGTTTTAACCCAAATAAATTCCTTTATAGAAATAAAAGTTGCTAGTGAAATTAACTGAAACTAAGCTGAATGTCTTACATTATTCCTATGTACAACATAGTTTAAAAAGAACAAAATCGAAGAGGAAAAAAAATCAAAAATTTCCCGAAGTAGGAAAGTGACCGAAATACACCATAGGTTGAGATCAATTCTACACATCCACGAGGGTCTGTAAGATGGTTAAACGTGTTGTAAGGCATAGTTATGAACTGTTTTGAATTGTAACAGTCATTACAAGAATATACGCTGAAGTTAAGAGTATATGTGTTCCTTACGGGTAAACGTGTCGTGTGTAGGAGTATACGCGGGTTACTGATAGCTATCATATCCTCTTGATGGAGCTTGACACTGCAATATAAGTACTGCATTACATTTTTTTAATGAAAATAAATCACTTCCATAGCCATTGACACCGGTGACAGCCAGTAGTGAAAATTTTGATCGGCCGGTCATGACCGAGCGAGCGGTGGGAATTGAGTTGTTTTCTGCCTCTATATACCTAATTCTAGTTAGCCTTATCCCAATGCAGCAGCATTTAAGGTCAGAGGAAGGCTATGTATACTACAGGAGTATTCAAACAGACTCTGCCATCCTGAAATAGTGTATAAAATCTGGTTTTTAATATCATTAAACAAACAATATTAGCTTCTAAGCTAAGATACCAATTGAACAAAGTGCTTTCTTTATTAGTATGTAATTTCATAAGGAATATCTGATATCTTTTCCATCAACATTGGTAAAGTATTAGATCCACCATACTGATTGTATCATCTGTTTTAACCCAAATAAATTCCTTTATAGAAATAAAATTTGCTAGTGAAATTAACTGAAACTAAGCTGAATGTCTTACATTATTCCTATGTACAACATAGTTTAAAAAGAACAAAATCGAAGAGGAAAAAAAATCAAAAATTTCCCGAAGTAGCAAAAGTGACCGAAATACACCATAGGTTGAGATCAATTCTACACATCCACGAGGGTCTGTAAGATGGTTAAACGTTTTGTAAGGCATAGTTATGAACTGCTTTGAACTTTAACAGTCATTACAAGAATATTTGCTGAAGTTAAGAGTATATGTGCTCCTTACGGGTAAACGTGTCGTGTGTAGGAGTATACGCGGGTTACTGATAGCTATCATATCCTCTTGATGGAGCTTGACACTGCAATATAAGTACTGCATTACATTTTTTTAATGAAAATAAATCACTTCCATAGCCATTGGCACCGGTGACAGCCAGTAGTGAAAATTTTGATCGGCCGGTCATGACCGAGTGAGCGGTGGGAATTGAGTTGTTTTCTGCCTCTATATACCTAATTCTAGTTAGCCTTATCTTGATGCAGCAGCATTTAAGGTCAGAGGAAGGCTATGTATACTACAGGAGTATTCAAACAGACTCTGCCATCCTGAAATAGTGTATAAAAACTGGTTTTTGATATCATTAAACAAACAATATTAGCTTCTAAGCTAAGATACCAATTGAACAAAGTGCTTTCTTTATTAGTATGTAATTTACTAAGGAATATCTGATATCTTTTCCATCAACATTGGTAAAGTATTAGATCCACCATACTGATTGTATCATCTGTTTTAACCCAAATAAATTCCTTTATAGAAATAAAAGTTGTTAGTGAAATTAACTGAAACTAAGCTGAATGTCTTACATTATTCCTATGTACAACATAGTTTAAAAAGAACAAAATCGAAGAGGAAAAAAAATCAATAATTTCCCGAAGTAGCAAAAGTGACCGAAATACACCATAGGTTGAGATCAATTCTACACATCCACGAGGGTCTGTAAGATGGTTAAACGTGTTGTAAGGCATAGTTATGAACTGCTTTGAACTGTAACAGTCATTACAAGAATATACGCTGAAGTTAAGACTATATGTGTTCCTTACGGGTAAACGTGTCGTGTGTAGGAGTATACGCGGGTTACTGATAGCTATCATATCCTCTTGATGGAGCTTGAATCTGCAATAAAAGTACTGCATTACATTTTTTTAATGAAAATAAATCTCTTCCATAGCCATTGGCACCGGTGACAGCCAGTAGTGAAAATTTTGATCGGCCGGTCATGACCAAGCGAGCGGTGGGAATTGAGTTGTTTTCTGCCTCTATATACCTAATTCTTGTTAGCCTTATCTTGATGTAGCAGCATTTAAGGTCAGAGGAAGGCTATGTATACTACAGGAGTAATCAAACAGACTCTGCCATCCTGAAATAGTGTATAAAAATTGGTTTTTGATATCATTAAACAAACAATATTAGCTTCGAAGCTAAGATACCAATTGAACAAAGTGCTTTCTTTATTAGTATGTAATTTACTAAGGAATATCTGATATCTTTTCCATCAACATTGGTAAAGTATTAGATCCACCATACTGATTGTATCATCTGTTTTAACCCAAATAAATTCCTTTATAGAAATAAAAGTTGCTAGTGAAATTAACTGAAACTAAGCTGAATGTCTTACATTATTCCTATGTACAACATAGTTTAAAAAAGAACAAAATCGAAGAGGAAAAAAAATCAATAATTTCCCGAAGTAGCAAAAGTGACCGAAATACACCATAGGTTTAGATCAATTCTACACATCCACGAGGGTCTGTAAGATGGTTAAACGTGTTGTAAGGCAAAGTTATGAACTGCTTTGAACTGTAACAGTCATTACAAGAATATACGCTGAAGTTAAGACTATATGTTATAAAAATTTTGATCGGCCGGTCATGACCGAGCGAGCGGTGGGAATTGAGTTGTCTTCTGCCTCTATATACCTAATGCATATACCTAATGCAGCAGCATTTAAGAAGGTCAGAGGAAGGCTATGTATACTACAGGAGTATTCAAACAGACTCTGCCATCCTGAAATAGTGTATAAAAACTGGTTTTTGATATCATTAAACAAACAATATTAGCTTCTAAGCTAAGATACCAATTGAACAAAGTCCTTTTTTTATTAGTTGGTAATTTCATAAGGAATATCTGATATCTTTTCCATCAACATTGGTAAAGTATTAGATCCACCATACTGATTGTATCATCTGTTTTAACCCAAATAAATTCCTTTATAGAAATAAAAGTTTCTAGTGAAATTAACTTAAACTAAGCTGAATGTCTTACATTATTCCTATGTACAACATAGTTTAAAAAGAACAAATTCGAAGAGGAAAAAAAATCAAAAACTTCCCGAAGTAGCAAAAGTGACCGAAATACACCATAGGTTGAGATCAATTCTACACATCCACGAGGGTCTGTAAGATGGTTAAACGTGTTGTAAGGCATAGTTATGAACTGCTTTGAACTGTAACAGTCATTACAAGAATATACGCTGAAGTTAAGACTATATGTGTTCCTTACGGGTAAACGTGTCGTGTGTAGGAGTATACGCGGGTTACTGATAGCTATCATATCCTCTTGATGGAGCTTGAATCTGCAATAAAAGTACTGCATTACATTTTTTTAATGAAAATAAATCACTTCCATAGCCATTGGCACCGGTGACAGCCAGTAGTGAAAATTTTGATCGGCCGGTCATGACCGAGCGAGCGGTGGGAATTGAGTTGTTTTCTGCCTCTATATACCTAATTCTAGTGAGCCTTATCTTGATGCAGCAGCATTTAAGAAGGTCAGAGGAAGGCTATGTATACTACAGGAGTATTCAAACAGACTCTGCCATCCTGAAATAGTGTATAAAAATCTGGTTTTTGATATCATTAAACAAACAATATTAGCTTCTAAGCTAAGATACCAATTGAACAAAGTGCTTTCTTTATTAGTATGTAATTACATAAGGAATATCTGATATCTTTTCCATCAACATTGGTAAAGTATTAGATCCACCATACTGATTGTATCATCTGTTTTAACCCAAATAAATTCCTTTATAGAAATAAAAGTTGCTAGTGAAATTAACTGAAACTAAGCTGAATGTCATACATTATTTCTATGTACAACATAGTTTAAAAAGAACAAAATCGAAGAGGAAAAAAAATCAAAAATTTCCCGAAGTAGCAAAAGTGACCGAAATACACCATAGGTTGAGATCAATTCTACACATCCACGAGGGTCTGTAAGATGGTTAAACGTGTTGTAAGGCATAGTTATGAACTGCTTTGAACTGTAACAGTCATTACAAGAATATACGCTGAAGTTAAGACTATATGTGTTCCTTATGGGTAAACGTGTCGTGTGTGTAGGAGTATACGCGGGTTACTGATAGCTATCATATCCTCTTGATGGAGCTTGAATCTGCAATAAAAATACTGCATTACATTTTTTTAATGAAAATAAATCACTTCCATAGCCATTGGCACCGGTGACAGCCAGTAGTGAAAATTTTGATCGGCCGGTCATGACCGAGCGAGCGGTGGGAATTGAGTTGTTTTCTGCCTCCATATACCTAATTCTATTGAGCCTTATCTTGATGCAGCAGCATTTAAGAAGGTCAGAGGAAGGCTATGTATACTACAGGAGTATTCAAACAGACTCTGCCATCCTGAAATAGTGTATAAAAACTGGTTTTTGATATCATTAAACAAACAATATTAGCTTCTAAGCAAAGATACCAATTGAACAAAGTGCTTTCTTTATTAGTATGTAATTTCATAAGGAATATCTGATATCTTTTCCATCAACATTGGTAAAGTATTAGATCCACCATACTGATTGTATCATCTGTTTTAACCCAAATAAATTCCTTTATAGAAATAAAAGTTGCTAGTGAAATTAACTGAAACTAAGCTGAATGTCTTACATTATTCCTATGTACAACATAGTTTAAAAAGAACAAAATCGAAGAGGAAAAAAAATCAATAATTTCCCGAAGTAGCAAAAGTGACCGAAATACACCATAGGTTGAGATCAATTCTACACATCCACGAGGGTCTGTAAGATGGTTAAACGTGTTGTAAGGCATAGTTATGAACTGCTTTGAACTGTAACAGTCATTACAAGAATATACGCTGAAGTTAAGACTATATGTTATGAAAATTTTGATCGGCCGGTCATGACCGAGCGAGCGGTGGGAATTGAGTTGTTTTCTGCCTCTATATACCTAATGCATATACCTAATGCAGCAGCATTTAAGAAGGTCAGAGGAAGGCTATGTATACTACAGGAGTATTCAAACAGACTCTGCCATCCTGAAATAGTGTATAAAAACTGGTTTTTGATATCATTAAACAAACAATATTAGCTTCTAAGCTAAGATACCAATTGAACAAAGTACTTTCTTTATTAGTTGGTAATATCATAAGGAATATCTGATATCTTTTCCATCAACATTGGTAAAGTATTAGATCCACCATACTGATTTTATCATCTGTTTTAACCCAAATAAATTCCTTTATAGAAATAAAAGTTTCTAGTGAAATTAACTTAAACTAAGCTGAATGTCTTACATTATTCCTATGTACAACATAGTTTAAAAAGAACAAATTCGAAGAGGAAAAAAAATCAAAAACTTCCCGAAGTAGCAAAAGTGACCGAAATACACCATAGGTTGAGATCAATTCTACACATCCACGAGGGTCTGTAAGATGGTTAAACGTGTTGTAAGGCATAGTTATGAACTGCTTTGAACTGTAACAGTCATTACAAGAATATACGCTGAAGTTAAGACTATATGTGTTCCTTACGGGTAAACGTGTCGTGTGTAGGAGTATACGCGGGTTACTGATAGCTATCATATCCTCTTGATGGAGCTTGAATCTGCAATAAAAGTACTGCATTACATTTTTTTAATGAAAATAAATCACTTCCATAGCCATTGGCACCGGTGACAGCCAGTAGTGAAAATTTTGATCGGCCGGTCATGACCGAGCGAGCGGTGGGAATTGAGTTGTTTTCTGCCTCTATATACCTAATTCTAGTGAGCCTTATCTTGATGCAGCAGCATTTAAGAAGGTCAGAGGAAGGCTATGTATACTACAGGAGTATTCAAACAGACTCTGCCATCCTGAAATAGTGTATAAAATCTGGTTTTTGATATCATTAAACAAACAATATTAGCTTCTAAGCTAAGATACCAATTGAACAAAGTGCTTTCTTTATTAGTATGTAATTACATAAGGAATATCTGATATCTTTTCCATCAACATTGGTAAAGTATTAGATCCACCATACTGATTGTATCATCTGTTTTAACCCAAATAAATTCCTTTATAGAAATAAAAGTTGCTAGTGAAATTAACTGAAACTAAGCTGAATGTCATACATTATTCCTATGTACAACATAGTTTAAAAAGAACAAAATCGAAGAGGAAAAAAAATCAAAAATTTCCCGAAGTAGCAAAAGTGACCGAAATACACCATAGGTTGAGATCAATTCTACACATCCACGAGGGTCTGTAAGATGGTTAAACGTGTTGTAAGGCATAGTTATGAACTGCTTTGAACTGTAACAGTCATTACAAGAATATACGCTGAAGTTAAGACTATATGTGTTCCTTATGGGTAAACGTGTCGTGTGTAGGAGTATAAGCGGGTTACTGATAGCTATCATATCCTCTTGATGGAGCTTGAATCTGC
Source organism: Metacarcinus magister (assembly GCA_029783475.1). Classification (NCBI taxonomy): domain Eukaryota; kingdom Metazoa; phylum Arthropoda; class Malacostraca; order Decapoda; family Cancridae; genus Metacarcinus; species Metacarcinus magister. Next base: position 7,574,957 of record JAPQNM010000017.1, on the reverse strand, counting down.
AATAAAAGTACTGCATTACATTTTTTTAATGAAAATAAATCACTTCCATAGCCATTGGCACCGGTGACAGCCAGTAGTGAAAATTTTGATCGGCCGGTCATGACCGAGCGAGCGGTGGGAATTGAGTTGTTTTCTGCCTCCATATACCTAATTCTAGTGAGCCTTATCTTGATGCAGCAGCATTTAAGAAGGTCAGAGGAAGGCTATGTATACTACAGGAGTATTCAAACAGACTCTGCCATCCTGAAATAGTGTATAAAAACTGGTTTTTGATATCATTAAACAAACAATATTAGCTTCTAAGCAAAGATACCAATTGAACAAAGTGCTTTCTTTATTAGTATGTAATTTCATAAGGAATATCTGATATCTTTTCCATCAACATTGGTAAAGTATTAGATCCACCATACTGATTGTATCATCTGTTTTAACCCAAATAAATTCCTTTATAGAAATAAAAGTTGCTAGTGAAATTAACTGAAACTAAGCTGAATGTCTTACATTATTCCTATGTACAACATAGTTTAAAAAGAACAAAATCGAAGAGGAAAAAAAATCAATAATTTCCCGAAGTAGCAAAAGTGACCGAAATACACCATAGGTTGAGATCAATTCTACACATCCACGAGGGTCTGTAAGATGGTTAAACGTGTTGTAAGGCATAGTTATGAACTGCTTTGAACTGTAACAGTCATTACAAGAATATACGCTGAAGTTAAGACTATATGTTATGAAAATTTTGATCGGCCGGTCATGACCGAGCGAGCGGTGGGAATTGAGTTGTTTTCTGCCTCTATATACCTAATGCATATACCTAATGCAGCAGCATTTAAGAAGGTCAGAGGAAGGCTATGTATACTACAGGAGTATTCAAACAGACTCTGCCATCCTGAAATAGTGTATAAAAACTGGTTTTTGATATCATTAAACAAACAATATTAGCTTCTAAGCTAAGATACCAATTGAACAAAGTACTTTCTTTATTAGTTGGTAATATCATAAGGAATATCTGATATCTTTTCCATCAACATTGGTAAAGTATTAGATCCACCATACTGATTTTATCATCTGTTTTAACCCAAATAAATTCCTTTATAGAAATAAAAGTTGCTAGTGAAATTAACTGAAACTAAGCTGAATGTCATACATTATTCCTATGTACAACATAGTTTAAAAAGAACAAAATCGAAGAGGAAAAAAAATCAAAAATTTCCCGAAGTAGCAAAAGTGACCGAAATACACCATAGGTTGAGATCAATTCTACACATCCACGTGGGTCTGTAAGATGGTTAAACGTGTTGTAAAGCATAGTTATGAACTGCTTTGAGCTGTAACAGTCATTACAAGAATATACGCTGAAGTTAAGAGTATATGTGTTCCTTACGGGTAAACGTGTCGTGTGTAGGAGTATACGCGGGTTACTGATAGCTATCATATCCTCTTGATGGAGCTTGACACTGCAATAAAAGTACTGCATTACATTTTTTTTAATGAAAATAAATCACTTCCATAGCCATTGGCACCGGTGAAAGCCAGTAGTGAAAATTTTGATCGGCCGGTCATGACCGAGCGAGCGGTGGGAATTGAGTTGTTTTCTGCCTCTATATACCTAATACTCCTGTAGTATACATAGCCTTCCTCTGAAAGCGAAAAATATTTATGATTTCACAACATAACTCTTTGCTATATTTGATCGGTATCTATCTCATGAAAAATAGTTATTTACTAAAATTTTGATATCATTAAATAAACAATATTAGCTTCTAAGCTAAGATACCAATTGAACAAAGTGCTTTGTTTATTAGTTGGTAATTTCATAAGGAATATCTGATTCTCTCTCTCTCTCTCTCTCTCTCTCTCTCTCTCTCTCTCTCTCTCTCTCTCTCTCTCTCTCTCTCTCTCTCTCTCTCTCTCTCTCTCTCTCTCTCTCCGTTTCCTTGTTTTTCTTTTTATTTATGTCTTCATCTCTCCCCACCTGTCTGTCTTCTCTCTTTCTTTCTCTCTCACTTGTTCTTCTTTTATTCCTTCCTGTATTCCTCTTCTTCTTGTACCTTCACCATCTTCCATATTCCACTCTCTCCTATCCTTCCACATTTCCTCTTTTCTCTTTCCCTCCTGCCTCTTTATTTGCCCTTCTCTGTTATTCCTCCACTTTCTTCTCTCCTTCCTCTTTCACTTCCTTCTCTCCACTCTTCCTCCCTTCCTCCTCCTCTTCCCTCCTTCCCTCTGACCTCCTCTTCACTCCTTCTCTTCTTCCCTCCTTCCTTCATTCCCTCCTCTCCTCTCTGACTCTTCATCTGGGGTGCCAAGGGGGGAGGGAGGCCAAGGGTGGGTGGGGGGCTGCCCTCGATGTGTATTGGTCGCTATATGAGTTTTGGTGACAGTGGTTGGAGGGGGGAAGGGGGGTAGAGGAACACACACACACACACACACACACACACACACACACACACAGTATTTGTTTGTTTGTATCTCTCCCTCATATTTTTTTTATTAGTTATTTTCAAACTTTTTTTTTCGTTTTCATTTAATTGTATGTGTTGGAGCAATAAAAAATGTTGTCTTCCCTCCTTCCTTCCTTTCTTCTTTCTTCTTCCTTCTGCTTCCTCCTCCTCTTTTCCTTCTTCTTCCTTCTCTTCCGACTTCTTTTTCCTCCTTTTTTTTACTTTCCTCCACTTTTCCTTTTTTTCCTCCTTCTATCTTCTTTCTCCTTCCTTCCTCCTTCTCTCTTCCACTTTTCTCCACTTCCCCTTCTTTTTCCTCCTTCCTTCTTCTTCCTTCTTTCCTCCTTTTTTCCTCCTTTCCCTCCTCCTTCCCTTCCTCCAAGCCACCTGTCTTTCATCTTCACTCCCTCACTCACAACTTATAGCTTGAGGGAAGAAGAGAAGATTGAATTCAAATTAGGCTTTCTTCTCTCTCTCTCTCTCTCTCTCTCTCTCTCTCTCTCTCTCTCTCTCTCTCTCTCTCTCTCTCTCTCTCTCTCTCTCTCTCTCTCTCTCTCTCTCTCTCTCTCTCTCTCTTTCGTGCACGTCGTTTCCTTAACAAAAAAAGTTTAACGATCCAATTAAATGATGACTCGCGAAGCTAAATATTTGATGAGGTTTTGTGGAGAAAAGTTATTAATGTTTTTGATCTTCAACCTACGAGTCTGGAAGGAGATTTTATTTATATTATTAATTTTATTATTATTTGTATTTGTAGTAGTAGTAGTAGTAGTAGTAGTAGTATTGTTGTTTGGTGGTGGTGGTGGTGGTGGCTGCTATTTTATCATCATTTTTATTATTATTCATCTTCATCTTCTTCATCCACACACACACGCGCACACACACACACACACACACACACACACACACACACACACACACACACACACACACACACACACACACACACACACACACACACACGCCTTTGTTCTCCCTAATTAAGACAGACTAGGGGGGAAATAAGGGTCTGATTCTTCTCACCTGTTCAGGTAAACACAAAGAAGGTAAATAGTAAGGAAGGTGAAACACTTTCTTTGTTGTGTTGCATAGAATTTGTTTTACCACTAACTTATATTCTTTGTTTTTTTTTTCTCTATCTGTGTGTGTATTTTTTCTCCTCTTATCTTTATCTTTTTTATCTTATCTTATTCTGTTGCATAGAGTAAGTTACCATAAAGTTTTATTTTATGTTTTTTTCTCTATATCTATATGTGGTTTTTTTTTCTTCTCTTTTCTCTATTTTTTTTATCTTATCTAATTATGTACATGCCTCTCATCTGTATGTTTCTTTCTATCTATATGTATCTATCCATCATTATTTCTCTTAATCATCATCTTCTTTTATACATTAATTCTTATACCTTCACCTCCACCTCTTTCTCCTTTTTTTTTATACATACGTTCTTATTCCTCCTCCTCCTCCTCCTCATATTATCACGTGTTCCTTATCACTCACAACACACTAACTCACAATTACCTGCCCTCATAAACACACCTGGGCGTAAGATATACCTGGTCGCTAATTGCCTTTGTGTTGCTTTTCCAGGTACGTAATCTGGCGTCTGCAACCTTGAGGGGAAGGCGGGAAAGGTAAAGAAAAACACACCTCTTTTTACCTTGTGTTACTTTCTTAGTGTTCATTTATTTTGTGTTATTTTCTGAGGTACGATAATGTTGTGTTGTTTCCAGTGTTGTGTGATTTGTTGTTCTTGTTGAATCAGAAGAAGTTTTATACAAAGGTAAATAGATAGATTGATAGACTATAAAACTGGTATGTCAATAGGTAGGAAGATAGATAGATAGGTAGATAAATAATTAGATTGATTGATAGATAAATGAATGGATAGATAAGAAAGATAGGATGGTGTTAAATTATTGACTTACTAATGCAAAGACATACAGATAAATAGATAAACTGATTGATTTAGTAGTAATTGTAGTAGTAAAAGTAGTAGTAGTAGTAGTAGTAATAATAGTAATAGTATTAATATAACCGCAATACCAGTCAGCAGGTGGTCGTAATGAAACACAGGTGAGTTACAAATACACAGGTAAACACACACGGGTATATTCTTAATCATTGTTCCCTTGTTCATTATACTCTACCCTGCGTCCCTTCATCCCTTCATTCTCTTTGTCCCAGTAACCTGAAGGGCGCTCTCTCCTCCCTTCCCTTCCCATCCCTTTCCCTCCCCTTCCCTCCCTTCCTTGCCTCCCCTAACACAGTAATCGATGTAATGAACAGCATTGAGAAAATTACTTCTGGTTACCTGTCGTGAGTAAGGAGAGAGAGAGAGAGAGAGAGAGAGAGAGAGAGAGAGAGAGAGAGAGAGAGAGAGAGAGAGAGAGAGAGAGAGAGAGAGAGAGAGAGAGAGAGAATATAATGATAATAATAATAATAATAATATTAATCTTGTGTACGATCAATAAGCAAACTTGGCAGACACGTTTGGTTTATCAAAAGAAAAGTGTCAAAAGAATGATATATATCTCTTTACCTCCTCCTCCTCCTCCTCCTCCTCCTCCTCCTCCTCCTCCTCCTCCTCCTCCTCCTCCTCCTCCTCCTCCTCCTCCTCTCACATGAATACAAAAAAAATATTATAACATTTCCTTTCATCTTAATCCATCGTAATAATATTTCATCATAGTTTTGGCAATATTGCAAAGGTCATTTATGAAAGGTCAGGTCACTTGTGAAGGTCAACTTTTATTGCATTTATTATTTATGTGTTTATCTTTTTTTTATTGTTATAGTTAATTGGCATTTTACATGTTGTGTTATGTGTTATAGAGACAGGTTAGAATAGAGTCCCAGGTGGGCTCTTAATGGGATGTACGTGCTGGTATTATTCAGTGTCTATGTGACTATGATGGAGGGAGGACGGTCGGTCATGCTCTCTCTAGTATTCTTTAAGTAGTGGGAATAAATTAATAGCATTGTCGTAAGTTAGAAAATTGATAAATGTTATGTTGGTGAAATATCTTCTTTGTTTATCTCTCGCTCGCTCTTTTTTTTTATCAGAAGGCAATTATATGAAGTGTAATTATTATTGAGCAATTTTTCATAATAAATTGTGCTCACTAATCATAAGGGGAATGTTTCGTAATGATGATATTATTATTTATTTTATTATTATTATTATTATTATTATTTATTACTACTATTATCATCATCATCACCATTGGAAACAGACTAAAGAAACAGACACACCCAGACATAATCACATATAGACAAACAAACAAAAAAAAAAAACAAGTAAACACACATACTAGACATACCAAACACCAAAATATTTCCCACAAATATATATACCATCTATCAATCCCCCTCATTAGTATCCTCTTCCCCTCAGCACTTATATTACCCGAGTCCTACCTTGACATACCACACACAACACTCATTACTTCACCTCCCGCAGCCAGACACGCGGAGCCAAACCAGAAACTGACTCGGCATTCCTACACTTAATTGTCTCCTCATATGACACGACTTGTTGCCCATCTCTGAACGACCACACGTGTCCTTGAGAGAGAGAGAGAGAGAGAGAGAGAGAGAGAGAGAGAGAGAGAGGAGAGAGAGAGAGAGGAGAGAGAGAGCGAGAGTAGAGACAGAGAGAGAGAGAGGGGGGGGGGCAATGACCTAGCTTTACTAC
>JAPQNM010000017.1:7561318-7563818 GCA_029783475.1 Metacarcinus magister | reverse complement strand
AACAAGGATAAAAAAGAGAAGGAGTAGAAAGGAGTAAAGAAAAATAGAATAGAATGACTTAGCAAAATAAATAAACCTTAAATGATTTACGTAATTAAAGCTTCCACTTATTATTAGTTAACACGATACTAATTACCAACAATTATCTATAAATGTACAGGTAAACCAAGATGCAAATTATGATCCGTAATTGACAGGTGTTTATTGGGAGGAGATAATAGACAGGTGACAGACAGGTGGAATGCAATTAGAACAGGTAACTGAATAGACAATAAGAAGATAAAAGAAAGAGGCTGAGACAGGAAGGCAGGCAGGCAGGAAGGAAGAACAAAACATAAAATAACATAACAGTATGGAAATTAAACAATACTCAACAAACATAACCTTGAATTTTAATAGCAAAAAAAAATGGTATCTACTGGATGGAAGGAGGAGGAGGAAGAGAAGGAGGAGGAAGAAGAAGAGGAGGAGGAGGTGGTGGTGATTTAGGAAGCGCATGGCAAGGTAACGGCATGCAGGGAGGGAGATGGGGGTCAGAGGAGGAGAGAGAGAGAGAGTGAGCGGTAGCGGGACGGGACGGGAGGAGCAGGACTGAGCTGGTTCTGGCCTCTCATTCCACTTGGCCGTAGCGTCGCGTGCACACACACTCGTGGTGGCGGCTCCCCGTGCAGCCTCACGTGGACACATCTTGCCTTCCGTAATCCCCACGACCCTCGCTGCCGTGTACGTTAACATGGACACACACTAGCTAAATACACCCCGGGAGTGTTATAAAACGAAGAGGTGGTGATATCCTGTGAGACTCTTTAGTTGGAAGTCCTAGGTTCAGTGTAGCGGTAGGACTCCTAGTGTGTGGTATAGTGAGTGTGGTTCTAGTGTAGCGTGTTATGTGATGTACTGGTGACTGATACCTGGTGTGTGGACAGGTGTGGTGGTGATGTCCAATTGTCACGTGGAGGTGCAGAGTAGCGAGCCCACTTTGGTTATCTATACGAAATGTCAGTGTCTGGGGTGGCTAATAATAGCTAAGTACCCCCAAGCCAGCATCACACAAGCGGAGAGTGATACTGTGTGTGATCTGTGTCTGAAACGTGAGAGTACAGGTGGACGGGGCAGCCTCACCTCACCTCACCTCACCTCACCTCACCTGCCGATCACCTGACACTTGTAACTGACTCTATCTATCCTTGACCTCGCGCGTGATTTGAAACTTGAATACTGCTTTGTTTTATATCACTTGTCGTATTCCGTTCATGTGATTTGAAACCTTGAGTATTTTTTGTTTTATATATACGTGATTTGAAACTTGATTACTGTTGCATATCACTTGTCACTTGGCGTATTTCATTCATTCTTCTTCGTATATATAGGCGTAGAAGTGAGATGAAATTTATATTATTCATTTTTTATACAGGAAATGAATATAACTGAAAAATCACGTCCCACTGTATAAGGAAAAAAGGTAGAATTTTATTGATTTTTGTTTTGTGTATGTTTTAGAATTAGTGTTAGCGTGTTAGGGACTGCTAAAAAATTGTGTTCATACGGCACTATTGTGTTTTTATTTACATTCACTTAACCTTCCATTTACTCATATTCATCATTCATCCATATCTTCACACACACACACACACACACACACACACACACACACACACACACACACACACACACACACACGAGAGAGAGAGAGAGAGCACAGAGTCTAGCATCAAGCATCCTTCACCTTCACTTTCATCTCATGTTCTCTCGACTCAGCTCACCTAGTGTTGTGTTCTCTCTCACTTGTTACCTGCCGCCTCATCCCGGTTATTGCTTCCTGTTCACCTGTTCTTCTTACCTTTCCCGTTCACCTGTTCCTCCTCCTCCTCCTACCTGTTGTTTGCTCTTCACCACCTGTCTTGTCCTGCATTCCTCTTGCTATGTATGTACCTGGGTTATATTACCTTACCTTCTGTTATCTTTATCTTGATCTTGCTATGTATTCTGTGTACTCCTCTACTTCCCCTTCTTCTGTACACTGTTTAGTATATTTTATCAGTCTTTATATTTATTCTATGTCGCTTTCTCTCTTGTGTATTCTCTTTGTTTCATTTGTATTAGTTATTTGTATTGATTATTTTTATTATTTATCCCTATTTTCCTTTGAGTAAATTTACGTTGCTTTCTATACCACTTACTGATCTTTTTTTTTACTACTAAATTATGTTCTTAACTAATCACTGTCTGTTTATTTCCCAAGTTACATTCACAAGTATCTATATCTCTCACCTTCCATCCCTCACTGTCTCTCCAATATGTCAACCTCACCTTCATATATGCAGTCTCGACCACGTAACAACCATGTCTCACTCACCTTCTATCCATCATACATTCTCTACATATTCACGCTACATGTTCACCTCCTTCCCTCACCTTCCCTTTACCTGCGCTGCACCTGTCCTGACTTCCCTTCTGTTTATTAATGCATATCAAGGCTCCAAGACTATGAGGTTGAGGC
>JAPQNM010000017.1:7463818-7556318 GCA_029783475.1 Metacarcinus magister | reverse complement strand
ATACGGTTTTATTTTACTGCGTAATTATTAGTCATAGAACAAATATTCAGATTCAGATTCAGATTCAGATTCAGATGATGCAATGATATTTCCAATATCTCTAATAGCTTTCGAGAAAACGAGGAAGAAAGTAATTTAAAAAAAAGTAAAATTCAGTATTTATTAGTACTAGTGAAAATATTCATAATGACAATAGTAGGTTTTAATTAGGTATATCAGATGCTGCAATAATATTTCAAATATCTCTAATAGCTTTCGAGAAAATGAGGAGGAAAGTCATGTTTTTTATATATAAATTAAGTTTCATTTTACTGCGTAATTATTAGTCATAGAACAAATAATCATAATGAGAGTTGTACAGTTTAATTAGGTGTATCAGATGCTGCAATGATATTTCCAATATCTCTAATAGCTTTCGAGAAAATGAGGAGGAAATTCATGTTTTTATATAAAAATTAAGTTTCATTTTACTGCGTAATTATTAGTCATAGGACAAATATTCATAATATCAGTTGTACAGTTTAATTAGGTCTATCAGATGCTGCAATGATATTTCCAATATCTCTAATAGCTTTCGAGAAAATGAGGAGGAAAGTCATGTTTTTATATAAAAATTAAGTTTCATTTTACTGCGTAATTATTAGTCATAGAACAAATATTCATAATATCAGTTGTACAGTTTAATTAGGTCTATCAGATGCTGCAATTATATTTCCAATATCTCTAATAGCTTTCGAGAAAATGAGGAGGAAAGTCATGTTTTTAAATAAATATTAAGTTTCATTTTACTGCGTAATTATTAGTCATAGAACAAATATTTATAATATCAGTTGTATAGTTTAATTAGGTCTATCAGATGCTGCAATTATATTTCCAATATCTCTAATAGCTTTCAAGAAAATGACGAGGAAAATCATGTTTTTATATAAAAATACGGTTTTATTTTACTGCGTAATTATTAGTCATAGAACAAATATTCAGATTCAGATTCAGATTCAGATTCAGATGATGCAATGATATTTCCAATATCTCTAATAGCTTTCGAGAAAACGAGGAAGAAAGTAATTTTAAAAAAGTAAAATTCAGTATTTATTAGTACTAGGGAAAATATTCATAATGACAATAGTAGATTTTAATTAGGTCTATCAGATGCTGCAATAATATTTCAAATATCTCTAATAGCTTTCGAGAAAATGAGGAGGAAAGTCATGTTTTTTATATATAAATTAAGTTTCATTTTACTGCGTAATTATTAGTCATAGAACAAATAATCATAATGAGAGTTGTACAGTTTAATTAGGTGTATCAGATGCTGCAATGATATTTCCAATATCTCTAATAGCTTTCGAGAAAATGAGGAGGAAAGTCATGTTTTTATATAAAAATTAAGTTTCATTTTACTGCGTAATTATTAGTCATAGAACAAATATTCATAATATCAGTTGTACAGTTTAATTAGGTCTATCAGATGCTGCAATTATATTTCCAATATCTCTAATAGCTTTCGAGAAAATGAGGAGGAAAGTCATGTTTTTAAATAAATATTAAGTTTCATTTTACTGCGTAATTATTAGTCATAGAACAAATATTTATAATATCAGTTGTATAGTTTAATTAGGTCTATCAGATGCTGCAATTATATTTCCAATATCTCTAATAGCTTTCAAGAAAATGACGAGGAAAATCATGTTTTTATATAAAAATACGGTTTTATTTTACTGCGTAATTATTAGTCATAGAACAAATATTCAGATTCAGATTCAGATTCAGATGATGCAATGATATTTCCAATATCTCTAATAGCTTTCGAGAAAACGAGGAAGAAAGTAATTTTAAAAAAAGTAAAATTCAGTATTTATTAGTACTAGTGAAAATATTCATAATGACAATAGTAGGTTTTAATTAGGTATATCAGATGCTGCAATAATATTTCAAATATCTCTAATAGCTTTCGAGAAAATGAGGAGGAAAGTCATGTTTTTTATATATAAATTAAGTTTCATTTTACTGCGTAATTATTAGTCATAGAACAAATAATCATAATGAGAGTTGTACAGTTTAATTAGGTGTATCAGATGCTGCAATGATATTTCCAATATCTCTAATAGCTTTCGAGAAAATGAGGAGGAAATTCATGTTTTTATATAAAAATTAAGTTTCATTTTACTGCGTAATTATTAGTCATAGGACAAATATTCATAATATCAGTTGTACAGTTTAATTAGGTCTATCAGATGCTGCAATGATATTTCCAATATCTCTAATAGCTTTCGAGAAAATGAGGAGGAAAGTCATGTTTTTATATAAAAATTAAGTTTCATTTTACTGCGTAATTATTAGTCATAGAACAAATATTCATAATATCAGTTGTACAGTTTAATTAGGTCTATCAGATGCTGCAATTATATTTCCAATATCTCTAATAGCTTTCGAGAAAATGAGGAGGAAAGTCATGTTTTTAAATAAATATTAAGTTTCATTTTACTGCGTAATTATTAGTCATAGAACAAATATTTATAATATCAGTTGTATAGTTTAATTAGGTCTATCAGATGCTGCAATTATATTTCCAATATCTCTAATAGCTTTCAAGAAAATGACGAGGAAAATCATGTTTTTATATAAAAATACGGTTTTATTTTACTGCGTAATTATTAGTCATAGAACAAATATTCAGATTCAGATTCAGATGATGCAATGATATTTCCAATATCTCTAATAGCTTTCGAGAAAACGAGGAAGAAAGTAATTTTAAAAAAAGTAAAATTCAGTATTTATTAGTACTAGGGAAAATATTCATAATGACAATAGTAGATTTTAATTAGGTCTATCAGATGCTGCAATAATATTTCAAATATCTCTAATAGCTTTCGAGAAAATGAGGAGGAAAGTCATGTTTTTTATATATAAATTAAGTTTCATTTTACTGCGTAATTATTAGTCATAGAACAAATAATCATAATGAGAGTTGTACAGTTTAATTAGGTGTATCAGATGCTGCAATGATATTTCCAATATCTCTAATAGCTTTCGAGAAAATGAGGAGGAAAGTCATGTTTTTATATAAAAATTAAGTTTCATTTTACTGCGTAATTATTAGTCATAGAACAAATATTCATAATATCAGTTGTACAGTTTAATTAGGTCTATCAGATGCTGCAATTATATTTCCAATATCTCTAATAGCTTTCGAGAAAATGAGGAGGAAAGTCATGTTTTTAAATAAATATTAAGTTTCATTTTACTGCGTAATTATTAGTCATAGAACAAATATTTATAATATCAGTTGTATAGTTTAATTAGGTCTATCAGATGCTGCAATTATATTTCCAATATCTCTAATAGCTTTCAAGAAAATGACGAGGAAAATCATGTTTTTATATAAAAATACGGTTTTATTTTACTGCGTAATTATTAGTCATAGAACAAATATTCAGATTCAGATTCAGATTCGATTCAGATGATGCAATGATATTTCCAATATCTCTAATAGCTTTCGAGAAAACGAGGAAGAAAGTAATTTTAAAAAAAGTAAAATTCAGTATTTATTAGTACTAGTGAAAATATTCATAATGACAATAGTAGGTTTTAATTAGGTATATCAGATGCTGCAATAATATTTCAAATATCTCTAATAGCTTTCGAGAAAATGAGGAGGAAAGTCATGTTTTTTATATATAAATTAAGTTTCATTTTACTGCGTAATTATTAGTCATAGAACAAATAATCATAATGAGAGTTGTACAGTTTAATTAGGTGTATCAGATGCTGCAATGATATTTCCAATATCTCTAATAGCTTTCGAGAAAATGAGGAGGAAAGTCATGTTTTTATATAAAAATTAAGTTTCATTTTACTGCGTAATTATTAGTCATAGAACAAATATTCATAATATCAGTTGTACAGTTTAATTAGGTCTATCAGATGCTGCAATTATATTTCCAATATCTCTAATAGCTTTCGAGAAAATGAGGAGGAAAGTCATGTTTTTAAATAAATATTAAGTTTCATTTTACTGCGTAATTATTAGTCATAGAACAAATATTTATAATATCAGTTGTATAGTTTAATTAGGTCTATCAGATGCTGCAATTATATTTCCAATATCTCTAATAGCTTTCAAGAAAATGACGAGGAAAATCATGTTTTTATATAAAAATACGGTTTTATTTTACTGCGTAATTATTAGTCATAGAACAAATATTCAGATTCAGATTCAGATTCAGATTCAGATGATGCAATGATATTTCCAATATCTCTAATAGCTTTCGAGAAAACGAGGAAGAAAGTAATTTTAAAAAAAGTAAAATTCAGTATTTATTAGTACTAGTGAAAATATTCATAATGACAATAGTAGATTTTAATTAGGTCTATCAGATGCTGCAATAATATTTCAAATATCTCTAATAGCTTTCGAGAAAATGAGGAGGAAAGTCATGTTTTTTATATATAAATTAAGTTTCATTTTACTGCGTAATTATTAGTCATAGAACAAATAATCATAATGAGAGTTGTACAGTTTAATTAGGTGTATCAGATGCTGCAATGATATTTCCAATATCTCTAATAGCTTTCGAGAAAATGAGGAGGAAATTCATGTTTTTATATAAAAATTAAGTTTCATTTTACTGCGTAATTATTAGTCATAGAACAAATATTCATAATATCAGTTGTACAGTTTAATTAGGTCTATCAGATGCTGCAATGATATTTCCAATATCTCTAATAGCTTTCGAGAAAATGAGGAGGAAAGTCATGTTTTTATATAAAAATTAAGTTTCATTTTACTGCGTAATTATTAGTCATAGAACAAATATTCATAATATCAGTTGTACAGTTTAATTAGGTCTATCAGATGCTGCAATTATATTTCCAATATCTCTAATAGCTTTCGAGAAAATGAGGAGGAAAGTCATGTTTTTAAATAAATATTAAGTTTCATTTTACTGCGTAATTATTAGTCATAGAACAAATATTTATAATATCAGTTGTATAGTTTAATTAGGTCTATCAGATGCTGCAATTATATTTCCAATATCTCTAATAGCTTTCAAGAAAATGACGAGGAAAATCATGTTTTTATATAAAAATACGGTTTTATTTTACTGCGTAATTATTAGTCATAGAACAAATATTCAGATTCAGATTCAGATTCAGATTCAGATGATGCAATGATATTTCCAATATCTCTAATAGCTTTCGAGAAAACGAGGAAGAAAGTAATTTAAAAAAAGTAAAATTCAGTATTTATTAGTACTAGTGAAAATATTCATAATGACAATAGTAGATTTTAATTAGGTCTATCAGATGCTGCAATAATATTTCAAATATCTCTAATAGCTTTCGAGAAAATGAGGAGGAAAGTCATGTTTTTTATATATAAATTAAGTTTCATTTTACTGCGTAATTATTAGTCATAGAACAAATAATCATAATGAGAGTTGTACAGTTTAATTAGGTGTATCAGATGCTGCAATGATATTTCCAATATCTCTAATAGCTTTCGAGAAAATGAGGAGGAAATTCATGTTTTTATATAAAAATTAAGTTTCATTTTACTGCGTAATTATTAGTCATAGAACAAATATTCATAATATCAGTTGTACAGTTTAATTAGGTCTATCAGATGCTGCAATGATATTTCCAATATCTCTAATAGCTTTCGAGAAAATGAGGAGGAAAGTCATGTTTTTATATAAAAATTAAGTTTCATTTTACTGCGTAATTATTAGTCATAGAACAAATATTCATAATATCAGTTGTACAGTTTAATTAGGTCTATCAGATGCTGCAATTATATTTCCAATATCTCTAATAGCTTTCGAGAAAATGAGGAGGAAAGTCATGTTTTTAAATAAATATTAAGTTTCATTTTACTGCGTAATTATTAGTCATAGAACAAATATTTATAATATCAGTTGTATAGTTTAATTAGGTCTATCAGATGCTGCAATTATATTTCCAATATCTCTAATAGCTTTCAAGAAAATGACGAGGAAAATCATGTTTTTATATAAAAATACGGTTTTATTTTACTGCGTAATTATTAGTCATAGAACAAATATTCAGATTCAGATTCAGATTCAGATGATGCAATGATATTTCCAATATCTCTAATAGCTTTCGAGAAAACGAGGAAGAAAGTAATTTAAAAAAAAGTAAAATTCAGTATTTATTAGTACTAGTGAAAATATTCATAATGACAATAGTAGATTTTAATTAGGTCTATCAGATGCTGCAATAATATTTCAAATATCTCTAATAGCTTTCGAGAAAATGAGGAGGAAAGTCATGTTTTTTATATAAAAATTAAGTTTCATTTTACTGCGTAATTATTAGTCATAGAACAAATATTCATAATGACATTCATAATCACATCACTCACAAAGGAGAAAAGAGAGAGAGAGAGAGAGAGAGAGAGAGAGCGAGAGAGCGAGAGAGCAAGCGAGTGTAAATGACCTTGAAATAAGCATAATTTATCCATTATTTCCGCATAATTTTCTCTAACGTGCTCTTCCCTAATTACTATTAACTTAATTACTTGTTCAGAAAATTAAATAGACATCAGTGAAGACATATATTTTCCTCTCTCTCTCTCTTTCTCTCTCTCTCTCTCTCTTGCTCTCTCTCACTTAACTCCCTCTCTCTACTCCCTCTCATTACTTCCTCCCTCTCTCTACTCCCTCCATTTACTCCTTCCCTCCATTCCCTTCCACTACTACTTCCTTTCTTTTACTCCCTCCCTCTACTCCCACTACTCCCTGCCACTCCCTCCTAATATTTCCTCCCACAATTTCCTCTCTCTACTCCCACTACTCCCTCCTACTCCTCCTACTCCCCCGCCACTCCCTCCCGTTGGAGATCGTTTAATTCAGGTCGCAGCTGGACGCGCGGGGAAGAACGGAATGCAACGTATATCGGATTGTGTTACACTATAGCCGATTTTTTTGTTTTCATCCGATAAACTTTTGTCAGGTCCAGGCATAACCCGCCTAGCTACCCGCCCCCCTTCTCTCTTTCTCTTTGTTTCTCTTTCTCTCTCTGTCCACTGTATAAATATGAAAAAAATGTAATAAAAAGAGAGAGAGAGAGAGAGAGAGAGAGAGAGAGAGAGAGAGAGAGAGAGAGAGAGAGAGAGAGAGAGAACAAAAAAAGTATATAGCATGGCCGCAAACTCTCTTCCCAGCTCTTGAGAGTTCACTTCAAGCTGACTCTCTTTGTTTTCAAGAGGACAAATCGAAACTCTTGTCCTCTTGCTGCTCTTCCTCAACCTTCCTCTTGGTCTCTCACATCAAAAAGATAGATAAATAGATAAATAGATAAATAAATAAATAGATAAATAGATAGTTAGTTAGTTGATTAATTAGATAGACAGACGGATAAAGAGAGAGAGAGAGAGAGAGAGAGAGAGAGAGAGAGAGAGAGAGAGAGAGAGAGAGAGAGAGATAATGTGACAAGTAAAGGACTTTATTTAATTTGCTTTATTATTAATTGTCTCGTGGGAGTTTTTCCTTGTGGCTTTTTTCTATTTATCATTTTTTATTTATTTATTATTTTTTTTTGTTCAATGGTTGCGGCCGAATTAAGGTTTTGTTTTGGGAAGCCGTAAAGTATTTTTATTAATTTATTATTGAAATTGGTTACGAATGATGCAAATTGTATTATTAATATCCACCCCCCACACTCTCTCTCTCTCTCTCTCTCTCTCTCTCTCTCTCTCTCTCTCTCTCTCTCTCTCTCGCTCTCTCTCTCTCTCTCTCTCTCTCTCTCTCTCTCTCTCTCTCTCTCTCTCTCTCTCTCTCGCTCTCGCTCTCGCTCTCTCTAAATCCTGGAATATATAAACGATTGACACATTTTTTGAAGTCCAAGTTGAAAGGAAACAGAAAAAGAAACAGAGATGAGAGACACTAATCTTTTCTCTTTGTAAATCTCTAGAGGGGTGTGATTACCTCTCTCTCTCTCTCTCTCTCTCTCTCTCTCTCTCTCTCTCTCTCTCTCTCTCTCTCTCTGGTAGTGCTATTTCTGTGCTAATTAAAGATGCCAGTCGCCTGCATAGTTTCCAGCAGTGACTTCATTAATAAGCTTTAAGGAAGGACATTATCACGTTTTCTTTCACTGTTTTGGCCCATGTACAGATGCATAGAAAACGGTGCCATGGTTCCTCACATGCTGGTTGGAGAGAGAGAGAGAGAGAGAGAGAGAGAGAGAGAGAGAGAGAGAGAGAGAGAGAGAGAGAGAGAGAGAGCTCTAGACCCTATAAAATAAATATTACAATACAAATCTAGTTACTAAATAAACTTAAATAAAAAAAAAAATTCATTTGAACAACAAAAAAATAGAAAATAAGGACCTAAAACAACACTAAAAATCCCTTTAAAAAAAAAATAATAATAAAACGGTAAATTAAAATAAATAAAATCACCTTAAACAAAACAATTCAAGTACAAAAAAAAATTAATAACAATAATAACAAAAAAAATACCCACACACACCCACATACACATACATAAACACACACAAACTTGACATCCCATCCCATCTCATCCCCGGCGTATCTTCCCGTAAACATAGACTGAGTGAGTGATGCAGTATGATCAGCTTCCCTTCCTTCCTGATCTATATAATGAGATGAATGTAGCGGGGATATGACATAGACGCTTTGGGTATTGGACAAGGACAAGCAGCTTACAGGGCCCGTGGGGAATGATAAGCTTAGAGACAGGGAAGGGAGGAAGGAAGGCAGAGAGCGAAGGAGAGAGAGAGAGGAAATCAAAGGAGAGAGAGAGAGAACATGATAATTTCTCCTCTCTGCTGACTAAAGAGATAGATTGAGAGAGAGGTAGATAGAGAGAGAGAGGGTAAAGGATGAAAGAATTGTTACGTCAATAAAAAAGAGAGAGGATGAAGAGTAAATATAATATCAGTCATCACATACAGAGAGAGAGAGAGAGAGAGAGAGAGAGAGAGAGAGAGAGAGAGAGAGAGAGAATGGTAAAAAATATATATATGTAAAAAAAAGGGTTAGAATTTCTTTGACAGAATGCACAGTAAAGGAATGAAAAGAAAATAATAAAAATATAATACGATATATGTAAAAAAAAACAAGTTGGAGGCAGTAAAAGGGAAAAAATTGCATTCATAAAAAGGAAAATAAAATCTCTTCACTCTTACTCTCTTTGAAGAACAAAAATAAAGATGAAAATTAACAAAAATAAATAAGTGAATAAATAAATAAAAATCTGTGTGAATATAAAGGGAAAAGCAAATGTTTAAACCTCTGCATGTATGTATGTATGTGTATGTGTGTATGTATGTATGGGTGTATGTATATGTATGAAATATGTATGCATTAGTAATTATATCAATACTCATAGATTGCAATAATAAAAACAACAACAATGGTAATAATAATAATAACAATAATAGTAATAATGGCAACAATAACGATACTAATGTAATTATATTTTTTCATCACGTCAATTGAACGCTTATGGTGTAACGGCCGTCATTTGTTTTTTATTTTTTGTTTTGTTTTAACTATTAACTCGTATACATATAGATATAATCTCCCAGGCGGGGATTCGAACCGTGTGCTTTTATTTATGAAGAACCGATCACACTAACCATAACACTACCAGATTGTTAAATGATGATAATAACAATAAAAACAACATTGATAATTAAAAAACGACAACAATTGCTATAACAAGAATGGAAATATAAAAACAATAATAATTTCCTACCGTTTTTATTGTGAAATCATAAATATATTAGAAATGATAATAATTTCCTTCCTTTTTTACTGTAAAATCATAAATACATTACCAAAAAGGATAATTTCCAACATTTCTTAGTGTGAATTCGTATATAAATTCGAAACAATTATAACATATTACCTTTTTTAAATGTGAATTCATAAATATATTAGAAAACAATAATCATTTCTTACAGTTTATATTGTCGATTCATAGATACATTAAAAACAATAATAATTTCCAACCTTTTAACTGCAAAATCGTAAATACAGTTAAATCTCACAACACCTGATCGCCCTCCCTCCCCCGCCTTGCTGTGTGGGAAATATTCACACTCATAAACTTTCTTGTGTGATTTAAGAATGAACTCTATTAATTCTACCTCATATGTTGTGGGTATGAAGGGACGTTTCCTCTTCTTGCATGCCCATTACCTTCCTGTCTGGCTGCTTCCTTCCCTCTGTTTGTATTCTGTTTGTGTTTGTCTGATTCTCTCTCTCTCTCTCTCTCTCTCTCTCTCTCTCTCTCTCTCTCTCTCTCTCTCTCTCTCTCTCTCTCTCTCTCTCTCTCTCTCTCTCTCTCTCTCTCCAATCTACATCATTTTCCTTTATGGTGTGTGTGTGTGTGTGTGTGTGTCTTGGTTGTTGGCTTTATGTGAACATAGTCGTGTGTATATACAATGTATACGTGTGTATTCTGAAGTCCCTTTGTGTATGTGGGTGTGTGTGTGTGTGTGTGTGTGTGTGTGTGTGTGTGTGTGGATGTGTGTATGAATAATGGAAACAAATAAGTACCCCTATTTTTCCCCCTGTCAGTACTTTCCCCTTTTCCCTGTTTCCTCCTCTGTTCCCTTCCCAGCCACTGTCCTCCGCCTGTCCCCTCCGCTCCCCTCCTTCCAATCCTCTTCATGGTGTCCGGCCGAGCAAAACATTCAGTGTGGGGAAAATCTTTTGATTCCTGCTGAAATTAATGTATTTTTGTATTGCTATTTTGTCCTCCACACTTATTTCCCCCTTTTTTTCCCCTTTTCTCTTTTTCTTCCCGTCTGTTTGTGTGTTATGTTTCTCTTTTAGTTGATTTATTTTTAAGTTATTTCAGTTTAGTATTATTTTTTGCACTTTTTTCTTTTTTGTGAATGAATTTATGTAATGCAATTTAGTAGGTACTTCGAGCTGACCTAAATGTGTTTGGGGGGGGGAGGCGTGTGTGTGTGTGTGTGTGTGTGTGTGTGTGTGTGTGTTTTATTTGCCTAGAAAAAGTAAGCATAGTTCCCTTGCAAATTGAACAAAGCTTTACGTTGCATGAAAATTAGAGGGAAAATATGGACCCTATATCACCATCTTCATCATCATCATCATCATCATCATCATCATCATCATCATCATCATCATCATTCATATCATTCTTCACTTATCTTAACACACATCATCTTGTATCAAATCTCAATCTATCTTCACATCTCTAAACGGAACCAATGATTGAAAAAGGCTTTGATTCCCCTACGTTTATCATCAATACCTTATAAACCCACACTAGAGGGATGATAGAACCGTATATTAAAGGGTCAGACCTAATTAATACCTGCCTTTTGTTATCATATGTTTTGTTATTCATTTCCAGGCGCGAAACACAGTGTTGTTATCATTATCATTAGTACTTAGCAATAATTAAGTGCCTCATCCAAAGACGTGACGCTGTGACTCTGTAAGGCGACTAGTACAACAGAACTAGTACAAGGTTGTTTGTTACGTGTACGTGTGTGTGTGTGTGTGTGTGTGTGTACGTGTGTGTGTGTGTGTGTGTTGTTATTGATGTTCCGTAAACACACAGACCCAACCTGGCACGTACACAGTAATGGTGCACACACTACTTTAAGAAACTGACTTGACCTGACTACCTGGAAAGAGAGAGAGAGAGAGAGAGAGAGAGAGAGAGAGAGAGAGAGAGAGAGAGAGAGAGAGAGAGAGAGAGAGAGAGAGAGAGAGATGGACAGACAGATAGATAGATAGATAGACACAGAGACAGAGACAGACAAAGATACTTATCGAGAAATAGAAAAGAAAATATGGATTTGAAATAAAGAAGAAAAGCAGAAAAGGAAAATAATCTGGAAAAACTGGAAAGTGCACAATTAATTAACTCTGGAAAAAATAAAACAATGCAAAACGTAACAAGATAAAAGAAAAAAAGAAAAGAAAACATAACTTAGAAAAAAGCAAGAATAAATAAAGAAAACAGAAAAAAAAACCAAGACTTGAAAGGAGGTACGGAAGAAAGAAAAAAAAAAAAAAAAAGAGAGAGAAAACAGCTTTACTTTTATCTTTAAGCTGAAGTGAAACCGCCCATGAATCTTAAGCTTCACACAACAACCACCATCACTTCCCACCTCACACATCCCCGTCACACGTCACCGTAACAGACTGAAGCAGCAAAAAGAACCATGCACCACCACCACCACAACACTATCTCGTTGCATTCAAGAGTCTGATTTAGTGAACCCATTAAGTTTACCAAGAATCCACCACCGTCATCATCATCATCATCATCAGCATCCCACGCAAGGCAAGATGGCTGGCGTTCTGGGGACATTCATGCGACACTCTCGGGCTCGCTCGGAGATGCAGCGGCGCCGAGAGGCACTCAAAGCCGAGAGAGAAGTAAGTGGCTGTCTCGAGTGAGGGAAGGAGTGGCTCAACGCAACCTGAGATATGCTGTCACACTATTTTTTGACGGGAAACTGTGGGAAACTTTATTAATTTTGTTGTGTTTTGTGTGTGTATGTGTGTGATGGTTAGTTTTGCGTTTGATATTGTTGTTTGTGGTAGTAGTAGTAATAGTAATGATAGTAGTAGTAGTCATTAATCATTACTACTACTACTACTACTACTACCACCACCACCACTACCACTACCACTACCATCCCAGTCATTATCATCGTCATCATCATCATCATTATTAGCGCCAAGGGGTCAGTAGTGCAGGTATAGGGTTTTACAGCAGCGATTTAAAGCCGGCCTCTCGCTTACCTCACCTCACGTCACCTCACCTCACTTCACTTCACCTGCAACACGAACACAACACGAACACAACACGTATTTACAAACTTAACTATGTATTCAAGGAACTACTGAAGAATGTGTGTTACGAGTTGTTTCCCTCTTCTTTGTTTCCCTCCTTTGTTTTCCCTCCAAGCAGGTTATAAGATGGAAATTACTCTCTTTTTACTTTTACCTTACCTGAACGTGGGGTTTTTCTATCGGTCAGACACTCACCTTGGCCTTAATTAAGAAAAAAATTACCTTTCTCATTATCTTCACCTCGTAATATGCAGTAATTTTCATTTTTTTTTTTAACGTGGATGTCTTAAAATATTATAATTACGTGTAAAAAAAATAATAAAACAAAGAATTCAGACTATGACAAGGAAGACAAAGGAAAAAAGGAAAGAATAGAGAAGAAAAACACATAAAAAGAGAGAGAAAAAGAAGAAAAAAAAATAAGCAGAAGGAGGAGAGAGTTGGACAAAAGAGAGAGAAGAGAGAGAGAGAGTTTGGGTGTCACTGAGGAAGAGAGGGAGGGAGAGGAGGGAAGGAAGAGGGATAAATCCGGAGGGAAGGAGGAGGAGGAGGAGGAGAGGAGGAGGAGGAGGAGGAGGAGGAGGAGGTTGGTCTTGTTGTCTCGTAGTCGCGTCACGAGTGTCATTATGTTTTTTGATGTCCAGCAAACTATTACAACAGAGATTTTATACTGAGCCTTCCATCCCTCACGCGGAGCCCCGAGCAGATGGTGGCTTTCTGTCCTAAGGCTGTCTATTTTTTCCCTCCCTTTCTCTTTCTCCCTCTCTATCTATCCCTCTCTCTCTCTCTTGTTTGTGATACGATAGTGGCTTTCTGTCCTAAGGCTGTCTATTTTTCACCCTCCCTTTCTCTTTCTCCCTCTATTTATATCTATCTTTCTCTCTTGTGTGATACAGAGGCGAGCACTGTAGCAACGCACCACCTGATGTAGTACACAAAACTTACCTTGATTTATGCACCGGCGGTAAGACAGGTAAGGGCAGCGCCGCGCGATATTAAACCCGGCCATGCAAGTTGCACCTGTTCGCACCTGCAGCACCGGGAGCGCAGCGAGACTAGAAATGTAGTTGTGTTGGGCAAAGTTCAGCGTGACCTTGATAAGAGTTTGGCGGCGTTTGGCTGCGGGAGTGAGGTTGGGGAAGGGTAAAGGGGGGAAGGGGAAAGGGTAGGGGGTGTCTTGACCTTTCTGTGGTGTGGTTCGGTTGGTATAACGCCTTTCCGGTTTTCCACATGTGATTTCTAAAGCATTCCAGGTGTGTAGGGTGTGTGTGTGTGTGTGTGTGTGTGTGTGTGTGTGTGTGTGTTTCGTGATGGTCTTATTCACCTAATTATTCTTTTTTATTCGTTATTTATACATTATCTCGATAGAAAGTTATGAAAAATCCGATTCATTTCACCGTATATAAAAACTAGCTTTCTTACGTTATTTTCTGTCTAATTCTTCACTTTTTCCACTTCATACACAGCTGAAAAAAACAAAAAAAACAAAAATTGAACTCAAAACCACGAATCCCATCTTTTCACCATTCACAAAACACCCACCCATTTTTAAACTATATTCAATCTTTTATTTACTCTTTTACAATTTGTTTTCTTCCCCTCCGTTGTGTTCAGTCTTTCATGCCCTTTCACTGGTAAGCCTTTCGAATGCTCTGTCTCCTTTTGTTTTTCCTCCTCACCTTCTCTCCTTTCCTTCCACCGAGACTCCTTCAAGAGGGCAGCAGCATCAAGTCTCTCCCTCAGAGCCACCTTCACTTGCCTTTCCGGGGTCCATTCTCTCGTTCTTAAAGGAGGTCGGTAATTCATCTTTCTGAAATGTGTTTTAATACTCTTCCTGAAATTTGTCTAATGGTTTCCTGATATTTCTCTTTTTTTTATGTCTCTCCCTCTCTCTCTCTCTAGTGTTTATTTTTCTCTTTCTTTTCTTTCTTTGCTTGTGGTAATGTAGCAAGCACTTCAGTTCCGTTAAGTTAGTAAAAGATCTATCTATGTAAACAAAGAGGATGCGACACACACACAAGAGGAATGAATATATATATATATGAAGAAAAAAGAAGAAGAAAAAAAAACGAAAGAAAGAGAAAACAAGCTCTGTACTTGTTTATAGATAATCAAAAACAAGCTATATCTTACCTCACCTTACCGTCGCGCCTGCCAATGAAAAGTAATAAATATTCAGTGAAACATTTACCAATACATTAACTTGGGACGAATATAATAACTGTTACCAATAAAACCAATCTACAACGTGCGGAGGCGAGGCAGCAGCAGCAGCAGCAGCAGCAGCTTCAGGAATTGCCTGACGAAGGAGACATCAACTTTACATCGATTTGTGCGACCCACCAGCCTCGAGTTGCCTGCCTCGTGCCCCTTGTAAACGCGGAGGGGGGAAGGTTGACGTCCTGGCGAACCTCTGTGTGTGTGTGTGTGTGTGTGTGTGTGTGTGTGTGTGTGTGTGTGTATGTGTATGTGTATGTGTGTATGTTGCTCCAGCCCCTCACCTGTAATCCAGCCTAGACACTATTTTATCCCAGCTTGAGTTTTGTGTGGATTATTTTGCCTCACGTCTCTGTAGTGTAGCGGGTATAAGGTTGCTCAAGTCCCTCCCCGCCCACGCCGCCGGCAGGGTGATGTGAGGTGTAATAGCAGCGGCAGCAGTCTCGTGTAGGTGGAAGGCTGGGGTTGAGTGGCTGCCGTGTGTGTGTGTGTGTGTGTGTGTGTGTGTGTGTGTATGTGTGTGTGCGTGTGTGTGTGTTGGTTGATCGGGGACACACACTTTAGCACTACTTCACGCGATAAGATGAAAGGAAAAAGAAGAAGTGAAAATATAAAACGGAAGAAAGAAGAAGATTTTTGGCTGTCGAAAATAAAACAAATGAGGAATAGATAATGTCCAGTGAGGAAGACGGGAAAAAGACATTAAACTTGCCATTAATCTGTACCTTAATTGCCTCTTCATTCCGTTATACTTCACCTGGTGCATCAGATTTACCTGTGTGTGTATGTATGTGTGTTTGTATGTGTGTGTGTGTGTATGTGTGTTAATTACCACTAACCATCTAACGCCCACTCACACCACGCATACTTACCCTCCCATCACGAGTGCTTGGCTGTAGGTGAAGGGAGTGTGGTGTCAGCTGCACAAAAATCTCACTCCAGCTGTCCTTTTAATTCCAATTCCCTCTCCGTAACGAGGTAGAACGCAACAGCTGCGTTTCACAACTCTTACAAACCTCAACCAAAAGGAGAGAGAAAAATGTGAAGATTCGCAATTCAAAAATGACTACAGAATTAGGTCAACATATGGGGAAAAATAAAACAGAAATTCACTGATAACGGAAATAAATAGTATTGTTCCCAAAGGAGAAGTATAGAGAGCATCGTGTCATTAAATTTAATCTTAATACTTCATCGACCATTAGACTCAACGATTAATGGGACGGTAAGGGAAGGAAAAGGTGAAGGACCTTTCCCAATGTACTCAGACCTGCCAAGTGCTGAGGATATACTAGTGTAGGGAGGCGTAAGGGACGAAGGAAGGAGATAGGATAGGTAAGGACAAAAGGAAGGAAGGAGGAATGAAATGAGAAGAGGAAGAACGCAGTGACAGAATGAGAAAGAGAGAGAGAGAAAAGGGAGAGGAAAGGCGGAAGCATTGTAAGAAAGGAGGATGGAAATGAGAGACAGGGAGAGAGAAAGACGAGGAGGGAGGGAACGAATGAGAGAGAGAGAGAGAGAGAGAGAGAGAGAGAGAGAGAGAGAGAGAGTGAGAGAGTGAGAGGAAAGGGGAATGAATCGTTTCGCAGAACTGCCTTGAACCTTCAGTCACTTTACCTCTGCGAGTGACCAGTTAATTGTAGCGAAAGACAGCTTTTTATTATTGAGAGAGAGAGAGAGAGAGAGAGAGAGAGAGAGGGAGAAAAAAAAGAGAGAGAGAGAGAGGAAAATCCACTCTCTCTCTCTCTCTCTCACCGTCACTGATCCTGCATAAGGTAGAAGACCAATTAAAAGTTAGCTTACAAACCATATTGCATTGTTACGTTGCTGTTATTTTCGTGTTTTAATCGTCAATCAACCGAGAAAATAATTATACGAACAGGGAATATTTTTTGTTTTATACTGACGAGGATATAAAAAATAATATGTAAGGTAATGCGAGAGAGAGAGAGAGAGAGAGAGAGAGAGAGAGAGAGAGAGAGAGAGAGAGAGAGAGACGAAAGTTGGGAAAGCAGCGAGAGGAAAGCAATATTGGTTGACTTTGTGTGTGTGTGTGTGTGTGTGTGTATGTGTGTATGTGTGTGTGTGTGTGTGTGTGTGTATCTGTCATCCACAACCGCAGTGCACCGGTTACCACACCTGTTATTCTCTTCTTCTTCTTCTTTTTTTCTCTCATTCCCCTTCTTTCCCCTTCTTTCCCATCATTATTACCACACCTATAATCCCATCACACCTGTTCCCCATCACTAATTAGCACACCTGCGTCCCCCTTCCCCCTTTACCTGCACTATTTTCCCTACCTGCATAAAATTAGTTGGTAGAAGTTAAGTTGAGGTGCAGCGGTTCGCGTCCCATAAATCGAGGCGAATGTCAAGATAAAGAAGTAATTGAAGGAGTTAAAGAAGTGATGTATGAACGGAAACTGCAGAGGAATTAAGAAGATATTAAGTATTTCCTAGTGGTGAATTTTCCTTCTTATCTGTTGAGGAATGAGAGATTTATCGGATCAGGAGTAGTGGTGTGTGGTGTGTGTGTGTGTGTGTGTGTATGTGTGTGTATGTGTAGAGAGAGAGAGAGAGAGAGTTTAATGGTGCAATGTTAAAATTCATACTTCAGAAATGTACCAAATAATAAAATTCTTTAGCACATACACACACACTATACATTTTTCCTTCACTGGCATACACATTTTATATCTCTTCCTGGGAATATAGACTATCTGATCGCCTTTATAGATACATAGAATTCGTAGTCACGGATCTAATATCATCTCAACCTTTTATGAAACTCAACATTAGGAGTATTTTCAAACATTTAACCTTACTTCACCTGTTTTATAAAAGAAATACAACAGCTTATATAAAAAAAACAACTTAGTCTGATAGGAAACATATGTAAGGTATACAATATTAATAACTTTATCCCCAGGTAACTTAGTGTGAGTGTAGTTGATCAATTTACTCCAACTTACGGAATATTTTAAAATTCTATCGTATTAATTGGGCAACATTATCCTTAACATCACTTAATAACTTCATCACAATGGCCTTAACTTATCTGAAGGTAAAGTTAGCCTGCGGGTGTGTGTGTGTGTGTGTGTGTGTGTGTGTGTGTGTGTGTGTGTGTGTGTACGTACTAATCACCATCATGACCGCAGGTAAACACATGGAAAAACAAAGGAAGAGAGAGAGAGAGAGAGAGAGAGAGAGAGAGAGAGAGAGAGAGAGAGAGAGAGAGAGTCCAGGAGGTGACGAGACGCAGATGTCACGATGCTCTTCTTTTCGTTACCTGTCACGTTACCTGTTAGTATTGATTGCCTCTTCCTCTCCCCTCTTATCTCCATCTCTCTCTCTCTCTCTCTCTCTCTCTCTCTCTCTCTCTCTCTCTCTCTCTCTCTCTCTCTCTCTCTCTCTCTCTCTCTCTCTCTCTCTCAGGTGTAGAAGCAGGGAAACATTAAGGAAAGGGAATAAAAGAAGGAAGGGAAAGTAGAGCAATCGTTGATGTATGAAGGAAGTAGAAGAAAGAGGAGAAGGAAGAAAGGAAGGAAGGTCTTGCCAAAAGGAGGTAATAACATTTTAATTTGTGATTTAAGGAGGAGGAAAGAGAAAGAAGAAGAGGAGGAGGAGGAGGAGTGTGGAGGCGGAGGAAAATGAGGGGAGAGTTTTTTGGGGGGTAGGGTGCAGTGTCTCTCTCTCTCTCTCTCTCTCTCTCTCTCTCTCTCTCTCTCTCTCTCTCTCTCTCTCTCTCTCTCTCTCTCTCTCTCTCTCTCTCTCTCTCTCTCTCTCTCTCTCGCAGGTGTGCTTGTTAATTAATATGAATTCTGTTTCTCTCACCTGTCCTTCGCAGTGACTTTCCTCAACTCAGGTACTCTCTCTCTCTCTCTCTCTCTCTCTCTCTCTCTCTCTCTCTCTCTCTCTCTCTCTCTCTCTCTCTTCTCTCTTCTCTCTTTCTTATCATGTCCCTTTCTCCTTCTTTTCTTTCCTGTTTCCAGCATCTTCTGATATCTTCTCTACTTCTTCTTCCTCCTCCTCCTCCTCCTCCTCCTCCTCCTCCTCCTCCTCCTCCTCCTCCTCCTCCTCCTCCTCCTCCTCCTCCTCCTCGAGTGTCCAGAGGAATTATCGCCCGACCTGACAGGCACAACGCACCATTAATATTACATTGGCTTCCTCTCTCTCTCTCTCTCTCTCTCTCTCTCTCTCTCTCTCTCTCTCTCTCTCTCTCTCTCTCTCTCTCTCTCTCTCTCTCTCTCTCTCTCTCTCGTTTTCCTTATTTTTCCTGACCCTTTCATCCTCCTCTTTCCCCTTCCCCTCACTTTCCTCTCACTTTCCCTTCACTTTCCTTTCATTTTTCCTCTCATGTTCAAGAGGAAAGGAAAGTTTTTGACCCAAATAATTGTCACTTCCTGTGGACATGATTTCTTTTTTTTCCTCTGTCAATTCTTTCTCCTTCTCTTTCTTTCTCTCTTTAGCTCTCTCTCTCAAACTTCAATTTAGTATCACTGTAAAATGGAGATGAAATAGAGAGAGAGAGAGAGAGAGAGAGAGAGAGAGAGAGAGAGAGAGAGAGAGAGAGAGAGAGAGAGAGAGAAAGAGAGACACACACACACACAGTAAAAAAAAATCAGATCTAACCCTTAAATATATAAAAAAAAAACGAAAATAAAAGAGAGATGAAAATAAGGATTTATATATAGAGAGAGAACAAAGTTTTATCCAAGTTATACCCTCAAATCTTCCCCCATTATTCCCCTGACACTCAATTAATGGGGTGATTTTAGTACCTTTCCTTCCCCTCCCATTCATCCCTTTGCCTCCCTTCCCCTTAACTTATTCCCTTCCTCCCCTTTCCGTCTCTCCCTTTCATTCCCTTTCCTCTCTTTTCCTTCCCTACAAGACCCACTCTTCTATCATTGATCTTTCTCTTACTTCCTTTCATCTATTTCCTTTTCCCTCCTTCCTTCCTTCCTTCCTTCCTTCCTTCTCTCTCGTTCTTCCCTTCATCTGTTTCCTTCTTCTTCTCTTTCTTCTTCCTTCCTTCCTTCCTTCCTTCGTGGCTTTTCCTCTCTTCTCTTCCTCCTTCATTTTCTCTTCTTCCTCTCTTCTCTCCTCCTTCATTTTCTCTTCTTCCTCTCTTTCATAAATCAAATGTATATAATAAGAAATAAAAAAAAAATACTAAACACTGAATATATAAAAAGTTAAAAAATAAATAATAAATAAACAGTAGTTAACTAAAATGTAATCTAAAAAGAAAACGTTTAAAATGAAAGGAATAAATAACGAAATAATTCTCTCTAAAACAAATGGAAATAGTAAGTTAATTCTCTCTCTCTCTCTCTCTCTCTCTCTCTCTCTCTCTCTCTCTCTCTCTCTCTCTCTCTCTCTCTCTCTCTCTCTCTCTCTCTCTCTCTCTCTCTCTCTCTCTCTCTCTCTCTCTCTCTCTCTCTCTTTAAAAAGGATTAATAAAACAACAATTGTGGACCCGAACTAATCGTCTCAGAAACAATTGTAAAGGTAAAGTAATTGCATCAATCCTGTAATCCTCTTGAACTAATGAGAAGCCTTCAGGTGTATCAAGTAATTTAAAGGGGAGCAGCTGGATCCACCTCTAATAGCATTGCAGACACGTAGATGATTGATAATTACTCTAATATAGTAATAATATATCATTTCCTTCATCTCTTGTGTATTAATTATTCCTGGAAAATATTTAAAATCGTTGAAAGAATATTGGACGTGTTTATTGTTACTTGTATCTAAGAATAATAATATATTGCCCCATCCCTAAGTTCAAATAAATGCTGATAAATGTTTTCCTCTCCTATTTATCAGTAATTTTTCTTTGTCTTTTACAACAATATAAATGCATTACCAACCATTTTCCTTGTTTCCACTGCAATAAAATTCTTCATATTCTCACTTTGATCATATAAACATCACCAACAATATACTTTTCCTCAACAGCAGTTTAATCTTCACTCATTACCTTTAACAACCACTTAATAAATTTCTCTTAACCACTAGTTTCCTTTCCTCTCCTAACCTTGCCTACACTTACCTCTCTATAACCTCACCAAGTCTTAATAATTTCATCCTTAACCTAAAACAACAATCAACTATAATCTATTTACCTCTCTGCTTCACCTCAACACCTTTGACATTCTCTCCCACTCCTCGTCCCTCCAGTCTTCATCCCTTATAACCACCTCCTTGATGGTGCCCCAGGAAACCCGCGTGTCTGCCTTTACGAGTCGTTAAAGAGGCGACAGAGACTTAGCTCAGCCCCAGGAGGCAAGGCAAGGTACAGCCACAAGGGTACAGAGTCACCGGGAGGGATTAAATATTTGATAGAGGAAGGTAGAGTTGATATGTATAGTGTATTGCGCTTGTACACTTTCATTTGTTCTCTTTTTTTATGTTGTCATGTGCTAATGCCTGAATGAAAATCAATTGTATTATCTCGTTTCCATTTTAGTTTGATTTACAAGGTTTATTTAGGTTTTTACAAGCATATACATAACAACACGAGATAAGAATGAGTCTACAATGGTTATGTCTAATATATTTCCTCTCCATTCCACTCCAACTTCCTAAATCTAATACATCTCTCACTCATAAGGAAACGAAAAGAAAATGTAAACAGTAAACAATACCAATAGATAAACAGAGACATACCAAAGCATAGAAAAGATGACTTAAAACAACACAAAACAAAACAATACCACTTAGAGGCAATAGATAAATCACAGACACACACAAACACATACACAGACCCTCCCCCCTACACATACACAGACCCGCCCCTGCCCCCCCCCACACACACACACCCACACACAAAAGAGACACAAAGGGAAGAATGGACGCCCCCACAGAGGCAGTAAGGCAGTAAAAGGGAACCATTTAAACCCTACTGACGGAGACTCACTGAGAGGCACGCTGAAGGGGTACTGCTGGATCCAATAAGCAGGGGGCGGGGTCGTAAAGAGAGAGAGAGAGAGAGAGAGAGAGAGAGAGAGAGAGAGAGAGAGAGAGAGAGAGAGAGAGAGAGAGAGAGAGAGAGAGAGAGAGAGAGAGAGAGACAGACGCCCCCGCTCTCTCGCTCTCTCATTTCTTCCATTCCTAGACTCGTCGTTTCCATCTGTGGTTCTCTCTCTCTCTCTTTTTCTTTCTCTCTCTCTCTCTCTCGCTCTTGCTTTTTTTTATCCCTTCAATTTGTTTGCTGTGAGATCTCAATTTTTTTTCTCTTTTATTTTTTTATTTTTTAGTTTTTTTATTTCAGGGGAAGGAAAGAGGTAATGGACTTGATGGTGTAGTGCTCTCTCTCTCTCTCTCTCTCTCTCTCTCTCTCTCTCTCTCTCTCTCTCTCTCTCTCTCTCTCTCTCTCTCTCTCTCTCTCTCTCTCTCTCTCTCTCTCGCTCTCGCTCGCTCTCTTGCTCTAGATTTTCTTTTCTTCTTAATATCCTATCTTCTCTTCCCTTCCCTTCCCTTCCCTTCCCTTCCCTTCCCTTCCCTTCCCTTCCCTTCCCTTCCCTTCCCTTCACACACATTATGCAGTCTTGATCACCTCCCATCACACCTGTCTCTCCATAATGAGCCTCACACACACCTGTCCTCCCCCTTTCCCCTTCACCTCCCCCTTCCTCCCCTCACCCCCAACCCCCCAGACACGCCTCATCACCCACACCTCATCTGTCATGCAATCGCCCATGACAAGGAAAATTACGCAACACTACCGCATGTTTTCCTCTTTTTTCCTCCTCCTCTTATTCTTTCCTTTTTTTTCCTCTTTCGTTTCTTCGCTCGTTAGATAAGAGAGTAATAACTTAACTATTATTTTGATCTATCTTATCTATTTATCTATTTATCTATCTATCTATTTCGTCTGAGTATTGTAAATTCCAACCCTTTGTACTCTATAGAATCATTGGTTAGAGAATTTGTATTACAACTCACTTTAACCTGATAATTTACCTGCGTTTATATAGGTGAAAGAGATGAAACCCGTTCAATACAAGAGCTGCTCCTCGCTCTAATGGTCCATTGATCCAATCACAGCCCCGTGACATTACCACCAATGAGCCAATTAACGTTCATCCTGAGTAATGCTGCTTTGTCATTGGTGCATCGTTCCTGCCAGTACCCAATCTGCTGCCTGGATTTACATCACGGAATTAGCATGTGTTTTTCTTTGTTTTTTTATGATGTTAATGAGGAAATTTTTACGTATTTGCTTTTCGAGGTTAAGAATCTTTATATATGTGTGGTTTTCTTTGGTTTTTATCAGGTTAATGAGGATTTTTTTCGTTTTTGGTCTTCTAGGTTAAAAATGTAATTATATGTGAGTGTTTTTCTTCTTTTTTGATCACATTAAGGAAATAATTCTTGCATATCTACCCATCCAGTTTAATATTTTTTTATATATACTTTTTTTTATTTATTTTTTTGCAATGAAACGATGATTAAACAACATTGATGATCATTATGAATTCTTGCAAACTCAAGGGGAAAAAAAACGTCCTTGCCTCGCCATTAGTTATAATTATACAGGTAATTTTCCAGTCCACTTAAGAAGCAACGAGGTGTAAATAATAACTACAATTGCTAATGACGATTGTAAGGGTTTAGAAATACGATACAAAGGAAATGGAAGGTGGAATATAACGAGAGTATTGTAGATAAAGATTGATAATGATAAATAAATAGAGATAGAGCGAGAAAACACTATATTAAAGAAAATTAATCACATGTACTAATTTTCTTTTCTTTCTCTCTTTACAGGTGAGTGTGTGAGGTTGAAGGTGACGAAGATGAGGTTGTCTTCAGAAGGTGGTGAGAGAGAGAGAGAGAGAGAGAGAGAGAGAGAGAGAGAGAGAGAGAGAGAGAGAAAGAGAAAGAGAAAGAGAAAGAGAGAGAGAGAGAGAGAGAGAGAGAGAGAGAGAGAGAGAGAACATACTTTCATATTAACTTGCTTGTAAGTGAGTTCTCTTTTATCGTCCTGACCCCTGTTCTCTTCTTCCTCGTTTTCTGTTTATCGTAAAAGTTGAGTAATCACGTGTGTGTGTGTGTGTGTGTGTGTGTGTGTGTGTGTGTGTGTGTGTGTGTGTGTGTGTGTGTGTGTGTCATGGCGTTCTTCCTATAATTTTTTCAACAGATCAGATTTATTTTTTATTTATTTATTTATTTATTTTTTGCAAAGGTGAAGGGAAGTCCAACCTAGCATCAACATCAGCAGCAGCACAAAGTCAGGTCAACGTCAAAGTAAGGGAAGGGTCAAGGATACGTGGAATGAAGTCAGGTCACACAGACTGGCCTCGTTAATTGGCCTTTGAATGGATGCAACCAGTTAAGGGAGGGAGAAAAAAATAATAGTGAAGGAAGGAAGAGAGAGAGGCTGTGATGCTGTCCAGATTTTTTTTTCTCTCTCTCTTTTCTCTTTTTTTTTAATAGAAGAAAATTTATCTGAACTTGTATTTGTTGAGTTGATTTTATAAAGTTCAAGGTTTTAGTTGTTTTTTTCTTCTTGTTTTCGTTTCATTATTTTCAAAGGTGAGTTATTGTTGTTGTTATTATTATTATTATTATTATTGTTATTTTTTATTGTTATTGCGAAGAAAAGCCAAAACTCTATCTAGCTTCTGGTGATTGAAAAAAAATGGTTTGCTTTCAAAATGTGGAAAAAAACTGAGCGGCTTTTATATATATTTTTTTTTCTCATACATCCACGTTAGAAAAGACCTGTACCCCCACCCCCTTATCTCTCTCTCTCTCTCTCTCTCTCTCTCTCTCTCTCTCTCTCTCTCTCTCTCTCTCTCTCTCTCTCTCTCTCTCTCTCTCTCTCTCTCTCTCTCTCTCGTATATGTTAATTTATAAGCCTAATGGGTAATAAATGGAGTTAATGGTGGTAGTAATAATGGAGAATAGCGGTAGTGGTAGTGGTGGTGGTAGTAGTAGTGGTGGTGGTGGTGGTAGTGGTGGTGGTGACAGCTGTAACCTTTGACCTCGCCTGCCTGACCTGAGAAGGGTTGACCATCACTGCGCAGCTGCATGATCAATTAAACAAAAGAACGTCGGGGTTTTCACCTTTTCCAGCTCTTTCTTTCCTTCCTTCTCTCTCTCTCTCTCTCTCTCTCTCTCTCTCTCTCTCTCTCTCTCTCTCTCTCTCTCTCTCTCTCTCTCTCTCTCTCTCTCTCTCTCTCTCTCTCTCTCTCTCTCTCTTTATCTATTATTTCTTGGATTCTGATTTTTCTTCATGTATATTTCCTTCCTTCCTTGTGTCCTTCCTTCCTTCCTTCCTTCCTTCCTTCCTTCCTTCCTTCCTTCCTTCCTTCCTTCCTTCCTTCCTTCCTTCCTTCCTTCCTTCCCTTCTCGTTCTGTAATTGTCTTTAATCTGTTATTCCGTTTTTCCTTCGTGCGCTTGAAGCCTTTCCTTTGTTCAACGGTTTTTTTCTTAGTATTATTGTTCGCCTTTCCTTTCCCCTTTGTGTTATAATGTCAAGTTGGATCAACGTTAAATTAATCTCGTGTTATATATTATGGTTAATTAACGTTTTTTTATAATTTATTTTCATTCGTATTATTCGTTTATATAATGTTAATATTGGTTTTCTTTTGTATTTTTTAAGTCTTTCATTATTCCCTGTATTATTTTTTTTTATTTATTGCGTAATTTTTATCTGTTGATGTTTCGTTCTTTGTTTTTTCTTTTGTTTTCCTTCATTTTCTTTAATTTATTTATGCTGTTCCTTGTCTTTGTTATTCCTTTCCGTCCTTCGCCCTTTAGCTTCCTCTAACCCTGTATCTCTCTCTTTATCTATCTCTATTTATCTATCTATCTATCTATCTATCTTTAACAAAACAGCATTCCTTTGTTTCCCCAAATCACTCGCTAAAAGGCAATTAACTCTTTTTTTTCCCCTTTTTTTCCCTCTTTTTTCTAACTTAATTATCTGTGCGCACTTTTTTCCTAGTCTGCCTTGATACCCCCGTGTGCACGTACAGTGTGTATGTATGTATGTATGTAGCCGTGCATCTAGTTAGTGGAAGTTAGGTTAGGTTAGGCTTCTCATGCAGTCAATTTGGTGTCAAAAAAACTGAACTAAACCGTATTTGTATTTTGACAAAGAATGTTTCTCTCTCTCGCTGTCCTCTATCCCCTATATTTTTTTTTTCTTTTGTGTGTGTGTGTGTTAGGGTGAATGTGGAAGCAGGAGGGTTGGTTGTGTTCATGAGGATGTGTTGGTTGGCTTAGGAAGGGAAGGGAAGGGAAACAGACAGACAGACACACAAACACACATATACAGAGACAGAGGAACTTTTAATAACAAGAAAATCGCCATACCATAACCAAAACAAACACACAAAGTCACACACACACAACCACGAAGAAAAAAAATAAAAACACAGAACTGACCCACACAAAAAAACTTAATAAGAGCTTGACTGAGCAGCGCGCGTCCGTCTTTTTCAACAGTAATTCACTTCTACGACACTAATTTCGTTACGTCACTAGTATCACCACATTATCACACATCGCCCTCAAGCCTGACACACTCCCAGCCCGGCACACACCCTCCCTCCCTTTAGTTAGGTTAGGTTAGGTGGCATGCGACAGGTAATCACGTAGACTCGCTATAAGTCAACTGGTAGGAGCGGAGCATGACTGTGAATGTGGCAAGGAGAGGGGGAGGAGGAGGAGGAAGAGGAGGTGGTGAGGAGGGTATGAGAAGAGACCTCACAGCCACTCTTACTAATGATACTTATCCTCACGGTTCGGACAGGTAATTGATGTGCTTCCAGGTGGAGTAATTACACTAATTATAAAGGACACAGGTAATGCAAGTCATGTTGAAAGTAGGGCTTCACTACCACCACCACCACCCTCCTCCTCCTCCTCCTCCTCCTCCTCCTCCTCCTCCTCCTCCTCCTCCTCCTCCTCCTCCTCCTCCTCCTCCTCCTCCTCCTCCTCCTCCTCCTCCTCCCCCTCCTCCCCAAAATTAGTCTTTGAACTCACTCCTGCTATTGACTCAGCAGGTCCAAAGCGGTAACTGCGGTAACCTGCTCATTAGCCACAGTTGTTTCAGGTAAAGCAGGTGTTAATGGGAGGCCAGACACACACACACACACACACACACACACACACACACACACGACGGAAATCTTGCTTTAACCTTCTCTAGTCTCCGTTGGAAAGACTGTATTTCACTTGCAGAGAAAAAGAGGAACTGGAAGATTTATATAACCTGTCAACCTTACCTGCTAGACTGCCAGGCCAAT
The DNA here is from genome assembly GCA_029783475.1 of Metacarcinus magister. Lineage (NCBI taxonomy): Eukaryota > Metazoa > Arthropoda > Malacostraca > Decapoda > Cancridae > Metacarcinus > Metacarcinus magister. Next base: position 7,528,997 of record JAPQNM010000017.1, on the reverse strand, counting down.
TTTTCTCTTTTCTTTCTTACTTTTTTCCCCCTTCTTTTAGACAGTGTACCTTGCAATAGTAGAGAGAGAAAAAAAACCTAAACTAGTAAATTCCAATACAATACAACATTATAAAAAAATCGATAGACCCTAGAGACAGAATTTTTTTAGGATTTACTCACTCGGGCGAGGTAAATAAATACTGAAGAAGAAAAAAACTTATACATTCAGTGACGAGGCAGCGACTGGAATGACTCCTTGGGGTGCTGTTGTGTGTGTTACCAATGCTCTTTACTAACGCAAGGGCGGGAGTGTAGGAAAGCAGGGGAAGGGAAGGGCGGGGCTACGTCAGGTGAGAGAGAGAGAGACAGACAGAGAGAGAGAGAGACAGAGAGAGAGAGAGAGAGAGAGAAAGAGAAAAGATAAATCTACTAAGTCTCCATTAGTATTCCCTTTTTATACTTGCTAATGAGTGAGAACAAAAAAAAGGGAAATAATATGTCTTATGTAAATTATATTGTATGATCAATAGATATAAAATCACTACTCCTTTGCACTCCTTTACTCCTTCATTCCTTTACTTACTTTGCACTCCTTTATACTCCTGTCTCCTCTGCTCTGCTTTGCTTTGTCATTTCTCTTTACTTACCATTACCCTGAGTTTAATTAGAGGTAATTATAGAAAGGTAAAGAAAGTGTAACAGCCTCGTTGAGAATCGTTAAGACAAGATGATTGCTTACGTTCAATTTGACTAAGGTTTTTTTTCTTTACTATGGAATGTGTTTATTATTCATTAACTTTTTATTTTATACATCATTGAATCTAAGTTATTTTTTTCGTTTTAAATACCTCGTTTTTTTATATCATGACAGTTGTGTATATACTTTTTTTTCTGTACTATTATTACTAAGGCAATTTTGACTTAATTTCCCTCTGAACAATTACTCAGAACAACCGAATCTAATTCAATTTATTTACCTGTAACCACTTCTCGTCATCATCTATATTATTTTTATCCTTACTACAAGACACATATCTCTCCTTTGTGCATGTGTAATATAATTGCTTCGTGTGTGTGCGCGTGCATGTGCGTGCGTGTGTGTGCGGTAACAACAAAAAGGGTGAGTGATATGATATAACCAACAGCCTCTTGATGGTACACACACACGCAGGGTTGAGGGGCGAGGGTGTGGGAGTGCGTCGTGACCTTACTCCAATGTTACCTGCCACGCCAGACAGACGGTCGGGCCACGCTATGCCAGACACTCTTTGTGAGGCAGGAAGGTGGAGGGAGGTTAGGAGGCGTTGGAAAGGAAATGTTTGGAGATTGAAATGTTTACGAATGTTTTTAAGATGTTTTAGAAGGTTTTAAAATGTTTCAGAATGTTTATGAATGTGAATGGGGAAGAATATGAGTTTTAGAACGCAGATGTTAAGGTAATAGGAATGGTTTAAACTCGAATGTTGAGGAACGTGTGTTTTTGAGAATATGAATGTTTTTGAAATGTTGAAGGGATAGGAATGTTTGGTAATGTGGATGTTGAGAAAATTGGAATGATAATTAGAATGATAGATAGATAATTGAATGTTTGGTAGAGCGAATGTTTTGCAAATAAGAATGTTTTTGAGCGTCATTGTTTTCAAATAGGAATACTTACCACCAACTCAAGTTCTTAAAAAAACGCGATAATCTACAACCAAAATTGCTTGAAAAACGCGAATGTTCAATAATGTTAAGTGTTTTGAATGTTTACGAAAAGGATTGTGTATGTATATTGTGTATTGTATGATTGTTTACGTCAAGGTTTGTGTATGAACGCACGCCAACACTCACCGTTTACCGCGAGTGGAAATTGAAACGTTCCACGCCCGGTGCAAGTAATTGTGTAAATGTATAAGTGAAAGGTTTACGAAATGTATGTACGTACGTAATATCTGAACCGGATGTGAACATATTATATCCGAAGGTCAGTCCGTTTTAGAAACAAGAATGTTATTGTATTGATAGTATTGTATATATACATATAGATATACATTTATGTATTTTAATCAAACAAAAATGGAAATATTATAAATACAGAGAGAGGGAGAGAGATAGTTGTAGATCTTCCAATTTACAATCACATTTGTTATATATATATATATATAACGTAGTAGATCTGCATCTTCCACTGAGAGTTAAAATTTTAATTTTTATTGGTTTTATTAGGCAACCAAGGATGAAATTGGGTTTATAATTCTTGTTATCAGAAAACCGATTCCAGATTCGAAATCAGCATGCCCGAGAACCCTTATGTACCAATTTTCAGGAGATTTGGAGGTGTCGAAATTTTCACGAAATTAAGCAGGGGGTACCCTTGGAATTCTGGCCTGAAATAATGTTTTATGAGATAACTTGAAAATTATGAGGTTTACGTAAGAAATGTATAGAATAGTAAAGATAGAGAGGGAAAAGCGTTCTTATGAGCTATAGTGAAATGGAATTGTATTGTAAGTCTAGATGTAAGAAGGAAAAAGTTTAAACATTTAATTTTTTCTTTAAAAATTAATTTCTTTATAAGTATGAGAGCAATTGGTAAACTAGTGGCTGATTCAGATAGATCATGTCAAGCGTAACAAATGTGTATATATGTTATTTTCTTGTAGGACTAATAGTTACGTAGTGAAATAGGATAAACTAATTCGACACAATTCCTGGTCGAAATTTCCGGGCCACAAATTCGAAAATACATTTCCGTCACAGATACGTCAAAAATCATAGGAACGAAACTTGTAGATCTTCTAATTTGTAATCAGAATTGTTGATGGAGTTTCCTTAAAAAACATCCTAAAAAAGACTATATATTTTATTCATATAGAGTAATAGTTAAGGATAGGAAACCAAACCTTACTCATCTATATCCCAGTATAATTAAAGAGGAATAATAATAAGATGAATAAGAAGACATCCATTATAATCACCAATTTTATGAACGAGAATAAGTTGTCTTGCGTCACCACACACAACTGAACCTTTGGCCTTGGCCTGCATAATGGCGCGAAGTGTTCAATCACCAGCCAGTGACGCACCAGGAGGAGGAGGAGGAGGAGGGAGAAGAAGAAGAAAAAAAAGAAGAGGAAGAGGAGGAGGTGAACCAGTGTGATAGACGCGACAAGAGGCGAAGTGGCGGCAACACAGGATTAGGAGAGGAAGGCAGAGAGGCAGGTAGGCGAGCGAGCGAGGCAGGTCAGGCAGGCAGGTAGGTAGGTAGGTAGCTCAGCGCGAGTCAGGCATATCAGTGAGGTCAGGAGCATGGTGGGTCAGGTCACCTCACCCCACCCCCCCTCCCTATGACCCCTAACACCCAACCAAACTCTCTCTCTCAGCTTTAATTTCAAGAGGTGAAAATCAATTGAGGTTTCCGTCGCTTGTCTGGCTTGTCATGTATTTATCAGGGAGACTAAAGGGGAGGAATCTGCAGGGAGGGGAAGGAAGGGAGAAGGAGGGTGAGGTGAAGCTTTGAAATATTGACTCCAAGCTTCGGATTCATGTCTCAGTCCGTTTCGAAGCCATGTGTAAAACTCTCGAACTCACTCACTGAACTAGTATTATTTCATTCATTTTCTCTCTTTTACACTTTCATTTATTTGTTTTACGTAATCTTTTATTTCGTATTTCACTAATTCACTTTTTTACACAACTTTTCACTTTATTTTAGACCCACAAACGCCAAATCATTCACTTAAAATTGACTTACAACACCACATACACATTTATTTCACCTTTACATGCATACCAATCACCCTATACATATACACATCATCACCCTTGCTTCCTCTTCACAATACGCCCCATTAACACTGCACCCTTGGCCTCACCCTAGATATTCAACAGTGTTTGTGTATATTTCAACACTCCTCCTCTCCTAGCTAGCTGGCTTGTTTACTTCATCGACAAAGATCTATTTGAGGCAAGAGAGGCGAGGGAGTGGATGAGGAGTAGATGGAGTCTGTGTGGATGTGAAGAGGGTGAAGGTAAGGTTGGAAGTGCATGGGAGTACAAAAAGTGGATGAAACAAGTAGAAAGGAAGGAAAATAAAAGATGTATGTAGATATAGACGGAAATTTAAATTGATGTAAACTGTATTTGAAAGAGAGAGAGAGAGAGAGAGAGAGAGAGAGAGAGAGAGAGAGAGAGAGAGAGAGAGAGAGAGAGAGAGAGAGAGAGACTCAAGGGAGGTAAAGGCTAACACAAGTATATGAGTTTCTTTTCTTTCTTTTTTTTTTCCTTTGTCTCTTTTAAAGGTATCAGAAAGTAGCTCTGGTTGCCTCTTCTCTTCTTCCTCCTCCTCCTCCTCCTCCTCCTCCTCCTCCTCCTCCTCCTCCTCCTCCTCCTCCTCCTCCTCCTCCTCCTCCTCCTCCTCTGCTTTCCATGCCTTGCTTCTTTCCCATCCTCTTCCTTCTCCTTCATTTCCTCCTTCCTCTCCATTCGTTTTTTCACTTATTACCTCCTTTCAACCCTTCCTGCTTCTCCATTCTCTATTTTTTTCCCTATCTTATATTTCCCTTGCCTTCCATCAGTCAATTCCTCGAACCCTTCTTGTCCTCTCTCTCTCTCTCTCTCTCTCTCTCTCTCTCTCTCTCTCTCTCTCTCTCTCTCTCTCTCTCTCTCTCTCTCTCTCTCTCTCTCTCTCTCTCTCTCTCTCTCTCTCTCTCTCTCTTCTATCTCTCATTCTCTTATTTATTTACCTCTATCTTACCCTTCTCTATTATTCACTTTACTCTCTCTCCCTTTCTCCCTCTCTCCCTCTCACTCTCTCTTCTTTCCTCTTCCTCTGGTCCACTTCCTCGCTTGTGGGGTCAGGTGAGGCGAACATTCTGTAACCTGCAACTACTTCAGCTTTAGAACGGCCTTTCTCATTACCTAGGTGAGTGTGTGAGGCAGGGAGGGAGGGAAGGGAGGAAGGAGGGAGAGGGTAGAGCAGGCAGGCAGGCAAGTAGAGAGAGTGAGAGAGTGTGAGAGAGAGAGAGAGAGTGAGGGAAGGAAAGAATAGTGATGCATGTACTGTACTATATAACTTAAGGGAATTTTTAGTATATTATTATTTTTTAACATACGTCAAGAAAATATTAATTGTGGATGTTTGTGAATATGTATGTGTTGTGTTAAAGTTAGGTTAGGTTAAGTTAGGTTAGGTTGGGTTGGGTTAAATTAGGTTAGGTCTCGTCTATTAGTCAATTAATCAATAAGAAATATGTTGTAGTATAAAAAAAATATGTAAGTTACCCATCACGGTGTCTATTAATTAGTCAGTTACTTATGGATCGTTTTCTGTTAATTAGGTATTGGAGAACAAGATCTAAATTACTTGTTGACGTAAACTTACACTCACTCCACTTTGAATCAACTGCATCTTGGGAGCTTGTGAGGTGAAGTGGGGGAGGGAAGAAGTGGGGGAAGGGGGGAGGGGGGAAGAGTCAGCCATCCAGCACACCCACACACTTCCCGCCTCCCCCCCCAACACACCTGCAAACCCCCCAACACACCTGTCCCTCCTTCCACACACACCTGCAAGAAGCATTACACTGTCCTCCACTTGCCTTGTATCTCATCCTTACATCATCTCAGAAGCGATTAATTAATGTCCTTCTCGTCTCTCTCTCTCTCTCTCTCTCTCTCTCTCTCTCTCTCTCTCTCTCTCTCTCTCTCTCTCTCTCTCTCTCTCTCTCTCTCTCTCTCTCTCTCTCGCTCGCTCTCGCTCTCGCTCTCTCTCGCTCTCTCTCATCCTCCTTCGCCGTGCTTCACTTGTTTCCACTCTAAGCTCCTGTCAGTTCCAATAGTGATGAGCAGGTGATGCGGATCTAATGAGAAGGTTAACAAGAGTAAGTACAGGTGACAAGGGAAGGTAGGAAGAGGTGATAGTAATGGTAGAAGGATTGGGTTGGGGGAGAGAGAGAGAGAGAGAGAGAGAGAGAGAGAGAGAGAGAGAGAGAGAGAAAGTAATATATAGATGAAATAATCTTCTCTCAACATTCACCTGAGTAAGAGAATAGCAGGTTAAAGGTAGATGTGCAGGAGGAGAAGGAGGAGGAGGAGGAGGAGGAGGAGGAGCGGTGCAGATTTGAAGACCTTGTAAAGAGCCTCGTTAAGGTAAACAAACACATCCTCTGCTTCAGAACAAACAAGTAAAACAAAACCAGAATATACTCGATCAATATTTCAAAGTGTGTGTGTGTGTGTGTGTGTGTGTGTGTGTGTGTGTGTGTGTGTGTGTGTGTGTGTGTGTGTTAAGGTTACTTTGTGTTCATTTATTATTATTATCATCATTATTATTATCATTATCATTACTGTCATTATTCTCTCTCTTCCTCTCTCTCTCTTTCTTTCTTGTCTTCTCTTCCTCTCTCTCTCTTTCTCTTTGTTCTAGTATTCCTCCTCCTCCTCCTCCTCTCCTTCTCCTCCTCCTCCTCCTCCTCCTCCTCCTCCTCCTCCTCCTCCTCCTCCTCCTCCTCCACCCCCCCCCCTTTGGATTTAGTGTTGTGTCAGGCATCGTTTCCGGGTTAGTGACGTAAGCAAGTGTGTAAGGGTGAAGGAATAGGACTCTTATACCCTAACCACGTAAAGGAGGTTTTTGTATGTGCTGTATACGATATTTATTACATACATACATACATACATACATACATATACGTACATATATACATACATACACATATATACATTTGTTTATTTAATTATTTATATATTCTACGTGTCAACTGTCTCTATTTCTTTTTTCTTTTTTTTTTATTCAATCTCTTGTTAGTCCTTTTACAGTAGAATATGTTGTGTAGATTTCTATTCTCTCTCTCTCTCTCTCTCTCTCTCTCTCTCTCTCTCTCTCTCTCTCTCTCTCTCTCTCTCTCTCTCTCTCTCTCTCTCTCTCTCTCTCTCTCTCTCTCTCTCTCTCTCTCTCTTTATTTAGTATATATTGCGTAATTTACAACCCTTTATAACTCTTTACAGTACCATGGGATTATATAAGACACACACATACCATTCTCTCCTTTTTTTCTTTTTTCCTTTTTTTTTTATTACTGTCTACCAATGTCATTACTTCCGACAAGGTGGTAATGTTTGTTTTTTTGTGTGTTTGTCTGTCTGTCTGTCTGTCTGTTTGTTTGTTAGTTCGTTAGGAAAATAAAGAAAAGTTATGTGTGGGTTGGTACGAAATTTTTCCCAAAGGTGTGTTCCATGACAGGTAAGGAGTGATTAGATTTTAGGGGAAACTTGTCTGTTATTTGCATTGTTTTCTGGGTTTTTATTTATTTTTAATTCTCTTTCCTATCTTTTGTATCTATTCATCTTTTTTTTTTTATCTATTCTCTTTCATATTCCATTTAATATTGAAATTATTTAGCTAAACTATATATTATTTTTTCTCTTCTGGCTCCTAATAAATATGTTTCAATTAATAATAGTTAAGAAATTACTAATCCCTTTGTTATGTAGTGAATAATTACCTTTAAAAACAATGATATATGAGTAAAAAAAAAAATAATAGTTACATATTACACTCCCTTCCATCACATTCCTTAGATAACACACTTGATAAATATTGCGTAATGGACTGAAGAAAGATTAGTTAGTCGTGTGTGTGTGTGTGTGTGTGTGTGTGTGTGTGTGTGTGTGTGTGTGTGTGTGTTGAACGTGAATCATGCATAATATAACGTTCAGGCGCCTAGGAAATATAAGTAAAATGCTTTATTATTATTACTTTTTTCTAAACGTGTCTAATTTCGTGTGGATTCCGCTGCGTATGAACTGGAGAGAGAGAGACAGAGAGACAGACAGACAGACAGACAGGTATGTTAAGTTAATTAGTACTGTAACGTAACGAAGGTAAATTATCAGGAAATGTTTAGAATATCTTGTTTTAGTATGAAGAATTTTTTTTATTTCGCTTTGGTTAATAATATCTATCTATCTGTCTTGTATGTATTTATTTATTTTCTATCTATCTACCTATTTATCTTATCTAATTATCTACTTAAAAATGTCCGCCCCCTTGAACTCCCTAACCAGGAAATACTTCATTCAATTATACAGAAAGTTCAATGAATCCTTTTTGTATATTATTCCTCGTGAAGTGACCGCCAAGTTTTTATTCAGTTATATTAAGAAACTTACTTCATGCCAGGAACCAACCGTAAGCCTGACGACGAAATAAATATAAAAAAAAAAACATATATATAAAAGATTAAACAAAACTTGATCATTCAGAAAGCATAAACGTGAATAAAAGTGTCTCGAATAAGATTATCGTCTAATTAATGCAGTTTTTTTTTTCTTTCAATAGCTAAGTAACAATATTTTATTTTAACATAAACACAACCTAACATAACATAAATAAAACCTAACCTAACCTAACCTAAACAAAACATAAACAAAACCTAACATAACCTAAACACAACCTTAACAAGTTCTTGCATCACCATCAGCGTTTCTCTGCCTCAAGGTCAACCCAACGACCTTAACACACTCATAATAAAGTGTTGGAGTCATATTAATGTCACCTTTTAAGTGGAACAGCCCGCCCTCCTTGCGTATCCTAGTAGTAGTAGTAGTAGTAGGAAATGATAGATGAATAAGTATTGCATTGAAAATCATCTAAGTATAATCCTACACTATATAGAGCCTCTAGTCTATAGTCCCAAGAGTGTTGCATACAAGACAGAATCAATGGGTTTACATACATACATACACACAGGAAGGAGGAGGAGGCTTTGATATATACATGAGGGTCGTATAGAGTATGGTCGTCTAGGGGAAGACAGGAAGGGTATGAGGAGTGAGGAGTGAGGGAGATGCATCAGGCAAGACAAGGCTAACCAAATACCAGGTGTTTAATTATGCAGCCTCACGAAATGTCAGGTGAGTCTTCGTTTCCGGAATGAGCTGGACTTGCAACGCTCCTGTACAAAATTGAATCACCTGTTGGATACCTGTTTTGAAGATGACTATTTTTTTTTCCTCTCTCATTTCACTTCCTTCATTTTTTTTTCTTCCTATTGTCTTTGAGGAACTGGTTATGTCTAGCTTAATATGTCTAAACTAAAGTAGGGTTTGTTTATGTATGTATATGTGTATGTATGTTATATAAATTAGGTCTTTGTGCTTTGGTCTTGCTGGTCAGGGTGTAGGAAATGGCTAGGTTAGGTTAGGTTTGGTTAGAAGTGCCAGAGAGAGAGATGGTTTCTGTGTGGTGTTTGGGGACTGGTTAGGGTGTTTAGGTGTGTCCAGGTGTGAGAGTAGGACAGGTGAGGGTGTAACATATGTGTCTTCCTGAGGTGTAGGGGGCGTGGCTAGGTGGTTGACTTTGATTTGACAGGGAGAAATGACCCCCATCTCGCCTCCAACACGCTACACTTTTCTTCCCCTTACCTTCCCTGACCTTAATTATGTGCACCTCTCTTACTCTCTCTGACACACATACACACACACACACACACACACACACACACACACACACACACACACACACACACACACACACACACACACACACACACACACACACACACAATAAACCTGATAAATTAACCTAATAACCTAAACTTTTACTATATAAGCCAAGTATAAGAGGCTACATTAAGGGATTCGAACCCCTGCAAGCCTTAAATCCCCTTATAATACTTTAGCTTCCTTTCATTCCAAGTGATTTCAAGCTTCATTCTCACCTTTACTCCCACCGCGACCTTTCACTCCTCCGCATGACTCCACACACTCAGAGCAATACTAACACGGCTGATCCCTTGCGTGTTAGCGAGAGAAATAAAAGAGTATAGGGTAAAAAAGAAAGTGCACCAAGGCTCCCATAGTATAGAAAATGGTTTCCTCCCACGCTAATAACAGGAAACAGGTAACAGGTTTGTGATATAGAAAAAAAATAATAATAATAATAAAAGGTAGCGCATTGCAGATCAGATATAAATAAGAATGATGTGTGTGTGTGTGTGTGTGTGTGTGTGTGTGTGTGTGTGTGTGTGTGTGTGTGTGTTTTCTTTTTCTTTGTTTGATATTTGTCGTCATGTCTCAACCTCACGCATCTTAACCTTAACTTGAACACATTTAATTAAGTTTTCCCAGAAGACAACACGTTTGAAAAGTGTATAAATTCATAGGTTTTTTTTTTTCGTTTTATTTAATTTTTTTTATTTATTTATCTTTTTTTTTATGGTCTGATTCCCGTGTTTTTATCTATAACTATAAGTCTTCGTATCCCGTGAGGTGCAATGTGTGTGTGTGTGTGTGTGTGTGTGTGTGTGTGTGTGTGTGTGTGTTTCTTGGTATTTTACACATTGTATTTCACGTCTTACCTCGCGTTTGCTGGAGTAGGTGGCCGAGAGAGAGAGAGAGAGAGAGAGAGAGAGAGAGAGAGAGAGAGAGAGAGAGTTTTATTGTTTGGACGGTGACACACTTTCCAAGTCAACATCAGATGACTGTGCTTCTGGTGTTTGCTCTATTTTTCTCTTAACACCACTTGTAGAGGATTGGGGTTCATTAGGTTTGCTTTCTTTATAGAACCACCTCCCCAAAGTTGCTTGGTAAAGGAAGAGAAATAAGAATCTAGGAAAAATAAACGAAATTGCGCTTAAATAGCCGATAAAATATTTTTTGTTTATTAATGTTTTCTTTGGTTTCTAAATTTTTTACAATATAAATGCTTCCCAAATAAACTTTAATTCTTTGAGTCACAAACGGTTTGAGTCGGAAATTATCTGAGCACCAAAAAGACTGGTGGGGAAATATCTTGAGTATGAAATGTCTTCAGTACCAATCGCCTGAGTATCAAATGACCTGCACCCAAACACGGTCACCTGTTGGCAGACTCGGCCCGAAATTTAGTTTGTGTTGTTTTTTGTTGGGGGGAGGAGGTTATGTGCGTGCGTGTGTGTGTGCGTGTGTGTGCAATCAGCTTAAGTGCATAATTTTTCGAACTCTGCTGACGTTGGGTAAGTCAGTCCACTCATTATAATAAAAAATAATTTTAAAAAAGATAAAGGAATACGCAAACAACCTAATTTCCTTCAGGTAAAACAATAAAAATAACAAAGAAAATACTCACATATATGACTTTTCACACATCATCTATTTTTGTTTTCATCCTACTCTTATTTCACTTCTCAAATCATCTTTTTACTGACGAAGTGTGTAAAATATATATAATTTGCTTCATTACAACTTCTTTCCTACCTAGTCATTTATATTCCCTTCCCCCTTAACCTAATCTAACCTAACAGAGGCAGGTCGTTGCTCCGAGGGGAAGAGTGAGGGAAGGAAGGAAAGCTGAGGAGGTGAATTACGATAAATATATAGACTGTTAACTCTATTTTTTTGCCTCTCTTCCTACTACTATTAACAATACTCCCTACTACTTACAACCTTATTACTACTATTACCTCCACTACTATTACAACTACACAGTCATCACCACCGCCACTATCACCACCATCATCATCACCACCACGCCACTTCATAGTAATTTCACTGCTCTACCCTCTCGTAATTCCACCACACCCCCTCCACCACCACCTCCACCACCACCTCCACCACCACACCCCAGCACCTGACACACTAATCCTATCCTCTACCCATCCTCCTCCACTCCACCTCATTGATCCACTGTCCCTCCACCTCCCCCACCACCACCTCCACCACCACCACCACCACCACCACCACTACCACCAACACCACCACCACCACCACCACGATGGGTAACTCACGAAATATACTTGTTAACTTTTATTTTTTTGTGTGTATGTGAATTGTGTGTTAATTTCAAGGTGTTTAGGGCAAGTTAACACACACACACACACACACACACACACACACACACACACACACACACACACACACACACACACACACACACACACACTTCTTATCATCTCGTTTCGTAAATTTTCACATTCATCAAGAAAAAAGAAAAGAGAAAAAATCGTCCCCCTAAAAAAAAAATCTAATAATCTAACGTAACTATTTCCTTCAGCTTCAAGTTTAATATATATATCAAAAAAAAAAACTGACTTGTTATCAATGCAAAATTTAACCTTCTCTCACACACACACTTAAACCATGTTGCTTTCATCTTAAAAAAAAAAACCACACACAGACAAACACCCACAAACCGTATTACGTAAATTTTAACCCAACACTTTAAAAATAAAACTACACAAAAAATCACAGCATTGCGTTGCCTAAGCTCTTAACGCCGCCAGGAACCTTCCCCCAAGAGCCCAGCTTAAACCTAAACACTAAAAATACCATTAGTCCCTTTTAGCCCTTCACTTAAGTCCTCAGTAGGTAAATAATCCCCGGAGGCGTCATGAAACACGTTACAAAATCTTGCTTGCGTGCCTCTCACCACCTCATCATCCACACGAAGGTCCTGCTGCAACCCCCCTTCCTCCTCCTCCTCCTCCTCCTCCTCCTCCTCCTCCTCCTCCTCCTCCTCCTCCTCTCTTCCTCTCTCATCTGTTCAATTTTTCACCTCTCCCTCCTCTCTCTCTCTCCTCCCTCTCGTCTCTCTTTCTCTCTTTATTTCCTTCCTCACGTCCTCCCTCTCATTTCTTCCTTCCTTCCTTTTTTTTCCTCTCCCTCCCCTTCCTTAATTCCTTTCCGTCGCTTCCTTTTCTCCTCCTCCTACCTCCTTTATCTTTCCCCCTCTCCTTCCTCTTCATCCATGTCTCTTCCCTATCCATTTCCTTTCCCTTATCCTCCCCTTTAACTTCTCCTATCCTTTCCTTCCCTTTTCCTCCCCATTCCCCCATCACCCCCACACACTTTTTGCCTCCCATGAAAACAGTGTGTGGGTGTGGGTGGAGCACTAAATTACCTCGTTTTTATATACATTTTAGTGATACATGGCACGTACTACTACCTGTATATTACCAGGAGTAAGAGGTAATGGTGATGATAATGGTGATGGTGGTGATTAAAAAAGATATAAAAGGTGATGATAGAGTCTATAAAATGTTTGAATATATATTTGCTGACGCCTCTTAATGTGTTGTAAAAAGTAGATTTGGAATGTATTTATGTAGGTGGAAGGTGTAGTGGTGGTGATGATGATGATGAGGAGGAGGAGGAAAAAAATTAAAGAACAGAATAGTAATAAGAAGAATAGAACCAGTAGAGGAGGAGGAGGAGGAGGAAGAAGAGAAGAAACGGGAGAAAGAGGAGGAGGAACAATAAATATAGTATCAGTAGAAACGAAAAGGAATAGAAGAAGAAGAAGAAAGAAAGAAGCTGTGAAGAAAAGAAGAAATGAAGAAGTAGAACAAAAAGAAAGAAAAAAAAAAGACCAATATAGAAAAACATTATCAACAACAACAACAAAAAGACAAATACTAGTGTTGGTGTTTTCCTATAATGTGTCCCAAGGGAAGGTCTTCATCAGATTGAACTCCACCACCACTACACTCTAAGAACACTGACTCTCTCTCTCTCTCTCTCTCTCTCTCTCTCTCTCTCTCTCTCTCTCTCTCTCTCTCTCTCTCTCTCTCTCTCTCTCTCTCTCTCTCTCTCTCTCTCTCTCTCTCTCAAAAACTTAATAATATTCCTTCCTTTCTACCAAACTAAATAATTAACTTCAAGATATTCGAATGTTTACTATTTAGAAAGAGAATTGTCCTTTTTTTTCCCTCTTTTTTCATCACTTTTTTTCTTCGATGTGGTGATGGTGATGGTGATGGTGAGTGAGGGGAGGAAAGGGTGAAGTGAGGGGAGTGAGGGGAGGCAACCAAAGCGTTAACAGGCAACAAGGAACACGAATCTAAGTAATACATCCCCTCTTTCCCCTCTCCCATTCCCCCTTTCTCCTTTCCTCCCTCCCTTCCCCTCTCTCTCCTCCCTTCCTTCCCCTCCTTCCTATCACTTCCCCTATACAATTTTCATCCCAGCCTTTCTCCTCCTTCTCTTTCTCTTTTTCCCTCTTCCTCCTCCTCCTCCTCCTCCTCCTCCTCCTCCTCTTTTTCCCTCTACCTCCCCTCTTCCTTACTCGTGTTTCCTCCCTTTAACATCTACCACCTCTCCCTTCTTTCCTCCTTACCTCCTCCCCTTCTTTTTTCCCCTCCTATCCCTTACCTCTCCCTCTCTCTTCCTGGCGTGAGGGAAATGGTTATGGAGATTCCAAGGTCAAGGTAATGCTAATTGTTTATTCAGTGTGTGCGTGAGAGAGAGAGAGAGAGAGAGAGAGAGTGAGTTGTAGATTTTCCAATTTGCAGTCAGATTTGTAGAGAAAGTTTTCTTATATAACAGATGGTTTTACAGACAGTGGAGCGACAAGAAGAAAGGTTTAAAGGGGATAATTTCAATGTATTTATGACGTACAAGACCAGCATCGACCACTCAGAGTGATGGTTATTTCCAATGGTTTTATTACGCTACCAAGGGTGAAATAGGGTGAATAATTCTTGTAATCAGAAAACTGGGGCCAGAATCGTGTTCAGCATGCTGGAGAATCGTTATGTATCAATTTTTAAGAGATTCTAAATATTCGAAATTTTCACGAAATTATCAAGGCGTTTTTTGGCCTTGCGAGTGTAAAGAATTTGTATATACATTGTCACCAAATATTTCAGTAACACCCAAAATAGTGAGGTCATTCTCCACAGTGTTTTGACATAGGGGGCGAAAGTTAGCTGTAAATCCAGCTCACGTTCAACTTTTCTGGATATTAAACAACTTTGCCATTACGTATTAACTGTTGATGTCACAAGTTAATTAAGTTAGTATCACGGACCTCTCCAGTACCTTGTGTCTCTTAACTTACTCCTTCCTCTGCCATGCTGGTCTGGCCTCTCGCTTCCTTCCTCCAGCCCTTCCCTCCCTCCCTCCCTCCTTCAGTTATGCCAGAAGTTAAACCCCAAAACACGAACAAGGAAATTCTCACTCATTCCTTGCTCTGGTTGACCCTCGTTAGACCACTACCCTCCTCCTCCTCCTCCTCCTCCTCCTCTTCCTTTTCCTCTTCCTCTTCATCTTCCTCTTCTTCCTCCTGTACTGCGGGAAGGAAAGCTTTTTGTTTAATTGTCTTGTTCCTTTGTGCTGTGCTTGTTCCTCCCGCTGGTTGTGTCTTTGTCCTTAAGAGGAAAAGTGGCGTTGGATGCTGTGTGGTGTGACAAGCTGACTGGAGGGAGGCGAAGAGAGGGTGATGGTGATGGTGTGACTCTGGGTGGAAAAATGTACTGCTATCCAAGACAAAGGAAAGGAAAGGAAAGGAGGGGGAAGAAAAATAATTATATTAGATGGTATGTGTGGATGGAAGTGTTTTTATTAAATATCTCTCTCTCTCTCTCTCTCTCTCTCTCTCTCTCTCTCTCTCTCTCTCTCTCTCTCTCTCTCTCTCTCTCTCTCTCTCTCTCTCTCTCTCTCTCTCTCTCTCTCTCTCTCTCTCTCTTTCTTTCTCTCTCAAACATAAGCTGACATCTGGTGAGGAAACTTTGTACATCTGAATCCATAGATCAGTGATGTTCCCTAAACTTGTCAACACGGATATTTTTCTCCTTTTATTTTTCTCCCTGCACTGTTACGAGGGTGAAGTTTGGTTGAGGGATGTGAAGTTATGTTATGTTATGTTATGTTGTTTATAAAGCATCTGTGTCTGTCTGTGTGTGTAGTTTGTAAAGATGTGTGGTTGATGGTACTACCTACGTACACGGATTGATGCATTTACATAGAAGAGGAGGAAGAGGAGACGGGAAGAGGAGAGAGGAAGAAGAGGAGGATTTTAGGGTGTTCAAACCTCAAATATTTAGTGGATATAAAGATGCAGGAGAAGATTTACACCTGTATGTATAGAGGAATTGTATGGGGAGACTTTACCTATTGACAAAAGAGGAGTTCAAGAGACGTAACTGTTAATAAAGGGAGAGATAGAGATACTTAACTGTTTATAAAGGGAGTTGGAGAGACTGTTGTTAAGTTTACAAAGGGAGTGTTGGAGACGTAACTGTTTATAAAAGGAGAGTTAGAGAGATTTAACTGTTAACAAAGGGAGTATTGGGAAAGAGACTGTTAGGTTTATAAAAGGAAGAGCTAGAGAGATTTAACTGTATAAAAAAAGAGTATTTATTTGGGTAACTAATCTATTATAAAGGGAATATAAGTGAGGCCATACTTGTTTACAAAAGATAGATGAAAAAAACAAACCTATTTACAAAGGGAATATTGGAAAAAGACTTACCGGCTTGTGTGAGTATTTAGGTCAATGTTCAGCAGTGTTTTTGTACCCAACGCTTACGGGCTAATTATAGACTAATGACCTCTAGTAATGACCTCGATTTGTTTGCAGCACACACAAGCGTATCTAGTGGTACGTTCAAACATACTTCAATTAGTGGCGATAATCCGTACGAACAAATGTGGAAAATAATGAAATAAAAAGAAAAAAATGGTCTTATGGTGTGTGAGTGTGTGTGTGTGAGAGAGAGAGAGAGAGAGAGAGAGAGAGAGAGAGAGAGAGAGAGAGAGAGAGGGTTTTGTTGTTCTTTATTGAAATCTTACATCAAATATTAGCAAAAAAAATGTATATATATTCAGATTAGTTTGATGACGTATCAGTGAAGGTTATTTTAAATTCTAAAGAAAAATATGTAAAAGTTCTCTCTCTCTCTCTCTCTCTCTCTCTCTCTCTCTCTCTCTCTCTCTCTCTCTCTCTCTCTCTCTCTCTCTCTCTCTCTCTCTCTCTCAATGTCGTGTTTTGTTGTTTCTAAATGCATTGTGATCCATTAGTTCTGATTGCTTTATCCTTCTTCTCCTCCTCCTCCTCCTCCTCCTCCTCCTCCTCCTCCTCCTCCTCCTCCTCCTCCTCCTCCGTGTATCTCCAGAGCCTCACCTGCTTTCATCAATGTAATTATTCTTACCTGAACCCATTTCATGCTTGCCTTCCAAGTATTTTTATTCTTATTTTTTGTAAAGTCAATTTCCCAGAATGGACGTATTATTTTTTTTGTTTTGTTTTGTTTATGTTCTGTGTGTGTGTGTGTGTGTGTGTGTGTGTGTGTGTGTGTGTGTGTGTGTGTGTGTGTTTGACCTTTTCATATCTATTTGCACTGTATTTCACTATTTCATCCCTCTCTCTATCTCTATTTCTATCTCTTAACTTATCTATCTATCCATCAATCAATATATAATTTTTTCTTTCCCTTCTTAATTTATCTAAAACCTTCCTTTTAGCTACACAAACACAATTAGCATTATTTTCTATCCACCATAATATGTCTTTTTAATTGCTTACCATGAATTAGTACACCCGTTTAAATTCATTATGTTCCCGTCACTACCTTCCATTAAGCTTCTGCCTCCTCCCTCTCTGTGCCTTGTTTACATTTAGCACACTGCGTCTTCCTCTCCGTGTGTGCTTCCCTTCTCTCCTGCATTCTTGGTGTAGAAGTATTCGGCTCCTCTCCTCTCACTATTTCTCTCCCTTCCTCTTCTCTCGTCTCCCTTTCCTCGCCCTCCTTCCTCCCTGCCAGCTATATATTGTCTGTTGCTCTATTTTTTTTAACCTTTTACCCTCCTTTCCTTCAATCATTCCTTTCTTCCTCTATTCCTTCTTTTTCCTGCTACTAATTTATCTGTTCCAACACCTGAGATAAAAGTGGAAATTAATGTAGTTTTTTTAAAGTGGAAATTAATGCTTCGTTTTGTATATGAATCAAAATAGCGATTCATGGGAAGGGTTGATGTTTTTTGTTTTTTTTATGTATATATTTTCTTTTATTTTCTTTCTTTGTATTAATTTTTTTCGCGAATTAGATTTGGTTGTGTTTATCATTTGCATACAATTCGTGTTTGTTTGTTTGGCTAAATAAAAACAACTTCAGGTTATAGACACATGCAAAAGAGGCCTTCCATCACTGTCAGTTTATTTTTTTTCTCTTTTTTTCCTTCCTCTCTCTCTCTCTCTCTCTCTCTCTCTCTCTCTCTCTCTCTCTCTCTCTCTCTCTCTCTCTCTCTCTCTCTCTCTCTCTGTCTCTCATACCTTTTGCCACTTACCTTTCCTCTCCCAACGCACAGAGAGAAAGAGAGAGAGAGAGAGAGAGAGAGAGAGACTAAAAGTACTGGTCTCTGTCTGTCTCCATTTCAATATAATCTAAGCTGCCTCATTTTCCTTTCTCTCTCTCTCTCTCTCTCTCTCTCTCTCTCTCTCTCTCTCTCTCTCTCTCTCTCTCTCTCTCTCTCTCTCTCTCTCTCTCTCTCTCTCTCTCGCTAGTAAGTAATCATAAAATAAGTAATATGAAACAGAACAGAGGAATGGAGGAGGAAGAGGAGGAGGAGGAGAAGAGGAGAAGAAGGAAGGAAGAATAGAGAGAGAGAAAGATAATAAAGGAAATATAGGAGAGAAAATTACAAGGCAGAGTGGAATGAGGGAAAAAAAAGTATACGTATATGTAGATAAGATGAGAGAGAGAGAGAGAGAGAGAGAGAGAGAGAGAGAGAGAGAGAGAGAGACTATTATAAATTATAACTCCTCCGGAAGCTAGTCTTGTTTTATGCCTCATATTTCCTCCTCATATTTCCTCCTCATATTTCCTCCTCATATTTCCTCCTCATATTTCCTCCTCATAGAGGAGAAGAAGGAAGGAAGAATAGAGAGAGAGAAAGATAATAAAGGAAATATAGGAGAGAAAATTACAAGGCAGAGTGGAATGAGGGAAAAAAAAGTATACGTATATGTAGATAAGATGAGAGAGAGAGAGAGAGAGAGAGAGAGAGAGAGAGAGAGAGAGAGAGAGAGACTATTATAAATTATAACTCCTCCGGAAGCTAGTCTTGTTTTATGCCTCATATTTCCTCCTCATATTTCCTCCTCATATTTCCTCCTCATATTTCCTCCTCATATTTCCTCCTCATATTTCCTCCTGAGGAGGAAAAAATATGAGGAGGAAAAAATATGAGGAGGAAAAAATATGAGGAGGAAAAAATATGAGGAGGAAATAATATGAGGAGGAAATAATATGAGGAGGAAATATGAGGAGGAAATATGAGGAGGAAAAAATATGAGGAGGAAAAAATATGAGGAGGAAATATGAGGAGGAAATATGAGGAGGAAAAAATATGAGGAGGAAATATTATGAGGAGGAAAAAATATGAGGAGGAAAAAATATGAGGAGGAAATATGAGGAGGAAATATTATGAGGAGGAAATATTATGAGGAGGAAATATTATGAGGAGAAAATCTGAGGAAAAAATATGAGGAAAAAATATGAGGAGGAAATAATATGAGGAGGAAAAAATATGAGGAGGAAAAAATATGAGGAGGAAAAAATATGAGGAGGAAAAAATATGAGGAGGAAAAAATATGAGGAGGAAAAAATATGAGGAGGAAATAATATGAGGAGGAAAAAATATGAGGAGGAAAAAATATGAGGAGGAAAAAATATGAGGAGGAAAAAATATGAGGAGGAAAAAATATGAGGAGGAAAAAATATGAGGAAAAAATATGAGGAGGAAATAATATGAGGAGGAAATAATATGAGGAGGAAAAAATATGAGGAGAAAAAAATATGAGGAGGAAAAAATATGAGGAAATAATATGAGGAGGAAAAAATATGAGGAGGAAATATGAGGAAAAAATATGAGGAGGAAATATTATGAGGAAAAAATATTATGAGGAAAAAATATGAGGAGGAAAAAATATGAGGAGGAAAAAATATGAGGAGGAAAAAATATGAGGAGGAAATATGAGGAGGAAAAAATATGAGGAGGAAATATTATGAGGAGGAAATATTATGAGGAGGAAAAAATATGAGGAGGAAAAAATATGAGGAGGAAATATGAGGAGGAAAAAATATGAGGAGGAAATATTATGAGGAGGAAAAAATATGAGGAGGAAATAATATGAGGAGGAAATAATATGAGGAGGAAATAATATGAGGAGGAAAAAATATGAGGAGGAAATATGAGGAGGAAATATGAGGAGGAATTATGAGGAGGAAATATGAGGAGGAAAAAATATGAGGAGGAAAAAATATGAGGAGGAAAAAATATGAGGAGGAAATATTATGAGGAGGAAAAAATATGAGGAGGAAATATGAGGAGGAAATATTATGAGGAGGAAATATTATGAGGAAAAAATATGAGGAGGAAATATTATGAGGAAATATTATGAGGAGGAAAAATATGAGGAAAAAATATGAGGAGGAAAAAATATGAGGAAAAAATATGAGGAGGAAAAAATATGAGGAAAAAATATGAGGAGGAAAAAATATGAGGAGGAAAAAATATGAGGAAAAAATATGAGGAAAAAATATGAGGAGGAAATAATATGAGGAGGAAAAAATATGAGGAGGAAAAAATATGAGGAGGAAAAAATATGAGGAAAAAATATGAGGAGGAAAAAATATGAGGAGGAAATAATATGAGGAGGAAAAAATATGAGGAGGAAAAAATATGAGGAAATAATATGAGGAGGAAATAATATGAGGAGGAAAAAATATGAGGAGAAAAAAATATGAGGAGGAAAAAATATGAGGAGGAAATAATATGAGGAGGAAAAAATATGAGGAGGAAAAAATATGAGGAGGAAATATGAGGAGGAAAAAATATGAGGAGGAAATATTATGAGGAGGAAATATTATGAGGAAAAAATATGAGGAGGAAAAAATATGAGGAGGAAATATTATGAGGAGGAAATATTATGAGGAGGAAAAAATATGAGGAGGAAATATGAGGAGGAAAAAATATGAGGAGGAAATATGAGGAGGAAAAAATATGAGGAGGAAATAATATGAGGAGGAAAAAATATGAGGAGGAAATATGAGGAGGAAAAAATATGAGGAGGAAATATGAGGAGGAAAAAATATGAGGAGGAAAAAATATGAGGAGGAAAAAATATGAGGAGGAAATATTATGAGGAGGAAAAAATATGAGGAGGAAATATGAGGAGGAAAAAATATGAGGAGGAAATATTATGAGGAGGAAATATTATGAGGAGGAAAAAATATGAGGAGGAAATATTATGAGGAGGAAATATTATGAGGAAATATTATGAGGAAAAAATATGAGGAGGAAAAAATATGAGGAGGAAATATGAGGAGGAAATATTATGAGGAGGAAAAAATATGAGGAAAAAATATGAGGAGGAAAAAATATGAGGAGGAAAAAATATGAGGAGGAAAAAATATGAGGAGGAAATAATATGAGGAGGAAAAAATATGAGGAGGAAATAATATGAGGAGGAAATAATATGAGGAGGAAAAAATATGAGGAGGAAAAAATATGAGGAAAAAATATGAGGAGGAAAAAATATGAGGAGGAAAAAATATGAGGAGGAAATAATATGAGGAGGAAATATGAGGAGGAAATATTTTTTCCTCCTCATATTTTTTCCTCCTCATATTTTTTCCTCCTCATAATATTTCCTCCTCATAATATTTCCTCCTCATATTTTTTCCTCCTCATATTTCCTCCTCATATTTCCTCCTCATATTTTTTCCTCCTCATATTTTTTCCTCATATTTTTTCCTCATATTTTTTCCTCCTCATAATTTTTCCTCCTCATATTTTTTCCTCCTCATATTTTTTCCTCATATTTTTTCCTCCTCATAATATTTCCTCCTCATAATATTTCCTCCTCATAATATTTCCTCCTCATATTTTTTCCTCCTCATATTTCCTCCTCATATTTCCTCCTCATATTTCCTCCTCATATTTTTTCCTCCTCATATTTTTTCCTCCTCATATTTTTTCCTCATATTTTTTCCTCCTCATAATATTTCCTCCTCATAATATTTCCTCCTCATATTTTTTCCTCCTCATATTTCCTCCTCATATTTCCTCCTCATATTTCCTCCTCATATTTTTTCCTCCTCATATTTCCTCCTCATATTTTTTCCTCCTCATATTTCCTCCTCATATTTCCTCCTCATATTTTTTCCTCCTCATATTTTTTCCTCATAATATTTCCTCCTCATAATATTTCCTCCTCATATTTTTTCCTCCTCATATTTCCTCCTCATATTTCCTCCTCATATTTTTTCCTCCTCATATTTCCTCATATTTTTTCCTCCTCATATTTTTTCCTCCTCATATTTTTTCCTCATATTTTTTCCTCATATTTTTTCCTCCTCATATTTTTTCCTCCTCATATTTTTTCCTCCTCATAATATTTCCTCCTCATATTTTTTCCTCCTCATATTTCCTCCTCATATTTCCTCCTCATATTTTTTCCTCCTCATATTTTTTCCTCCTCATATTTTTTCCTCATATTTTTTCCTCCTCATATTTTTTCCTCATATTTTTTCCTCCTCATATTTTTTCCTCCTCATATTTTTTCCTCCTCATATTTTTTCCTCATATTTTTTCCTCCTCATATTTTTTCCTCCTCATATTTTTTCCTCCTCATAATTTTTCCTCATTTTTTCCTCCTCATAATATTTCCTCCTCATAATATTTCCTCCTCATATTTTTTCCTCCTCATATTTCCTCCTCATATTTCCTCCTCATATTTCCTCCTCATATTTTTTCCTCCTCATATTTCCTCCTCATATTTTTTCCTCCTCATATTTCCTCCTCATATTTCCTCCTCATATTTTTTCCTCCTCATAATTTTTCCTCCTCATAATATTTCCTCCTCATATTTTTTCCTCATATTTTTTCCTCCTCATATTTTTTCCTCCTCATATTTTTTCCTCCTCATATTTTTTCCTCATATTTTTTCCTCCTCATAATATTTCCTCCTCATAATATTTCCTCCTCATATTTTTTCCTCCTCATATTTCCTCCTCATATTTCCTCCTCATATTTTTTCCTCCTCATATTTCCTCCTCATATTTCCTCATATTTTTTCCTCCTCATATTTTTTCCTCCTCATATTTTTTCCTCATAATATTTTTTCCTCATAATATTTCCTCCTCATAATATTTCCTCCTCATATTTTTTCCTCCTCATAATATTTCCTCATATTTCCTCATAATATTTCCTCCTCATATTTCCTCCTCATATTTCCTCCTCATATTTTTTCCTCCTCATATTTCCTCCTCATATTTTTTCCTCATATTTTTTCCTCATTTTTCCTCCTCATATTTTTTCTTCCTCATATTTTTTCCTCCTCATAATATTTCCTCCTCATATTTTTTCCTCCTCATATTTCCTCCTCATATTTTTTCCTCCTCATATTTTTTCCTCATATTTTTTCCTCCTCATATTTTTTCCTCCTCATATTTCTTCCTCATATTTTTCCTCCTCATATTTTTTCCTCCTCATATTTTTTCCTCATATTTTTTCCTCCTCATATTTTTTCCTCCTCATAATATTTCCTCCTCATAATATTTCCTCCTCATAATATTTCCTCCTCATATTTTTTCCTCCTCATATTTTTTCCTCCTCATATTTCCTCATATTTTTTCCTCCTCATATTTCCACCTCATATTTCCTCCTCATATTTTTTCCTCCTCATAATTTTTCCTCCTCATAATATTTCCTCCTCATATTTCCTCCTCATATTTCCTCCTCATATTTTTTCCTCCTCATATTTTTTCCTCATATTTTTTCCTCATAATATTTCCTCATAATATTTCCTCCTCATAATATTTCCTCCTCATATTTTTTCCTCCTCATAATATTTCCTCATAATATTTTCTCCTCATATTTCCTCCTCATATTTCCTCCTCATATTTCCTCCTCATATTTCCTCCTCATATTTTTTCCTCCTCATATTTCCTCCTCATATTTTTTCCTCCTCATATTATTTCCTCCTCATATTATTTCCTCCTCATATTTCCTCCTCATATTTTTTCCTCCTCATATTTCCTCCTCCTCCTCATATTTCCTCCTCCTCCTCCTCCTCCTCCTCCTCCTCCGCAACAGTAGCTTTATTTATTTATTTATTTTCATATTTTTTTCTCACTCTTCACTTTAATTTCACTTTTTTTATCCTTCTCTTCCTCTTACTAGGTTTACTAGGTTTTGTTTTTGTTTAGCCATGGTGGACCACCGCTGCACCACTGTGGTGCCCGACCACAGCAGTTCCTCCCCAGTAAACAGCTTAAGCATCACGAGCCTGGGCGGGGACTCGATCTGCCGACCAAGCGAATGCAAGGCCAGCGCGCTACCACTGTACTAGCCAGGAGGCTATTCTGCTTTTTTTTTTAATCATACAATCTATTTATATACATATTTTCATATAGTTTGTATTAGCTTTATTTATTTATATTAAAGTCACTCATTCACACACATACACACATACCTATACACACATACATACATACATACATAACACACACCTTTATTTCACCTGTTCATCTGTTTGTTCACTCAGTATTATACGTTCGTTCAAGATCATTTTATTCTCCCTCCTCAACACTGTTTCATTGACCAACGCGGAAGGCTGATGGCTCTTTGCTCTGTCCTTTGCTACACTTTGCTTCTGGCACTTCAAAGACACAGTGCCAACCTCCAGCCAGTGCCTTTTATGAGTGCCTTCCTTCCCTCTCTCCCTCTCTCTCTTTCTCTCTCGCATGTGTCAAGTCCTTGTGTCTCTCGTTTTTCTTCCCTCCTTCTAATACTTGCCTTCTCTCCTTCCCTTCCTTTTCCCTCCTTCCTTTGCATATTCGTTTCATCTTCATTTTCACATCGAGGTGTTTCAGTCACTTTCTCCTCCTAATGAGTACCTGTATTTCTGTCCTCGTTTCTCGTTCCCTTTGCTACCTTCACCTTGTTTCCTCTTCCCTCTGTACCATAATTATTTCACTCTTTTCCCTTCCCTTCCTTCACCTTTCCTTCCTTCCTTATCATCCCTCTCTCTCTATCTATCTCTTCTTCCCTCTCTTCCTCACTTACTCACTTCATCTCTCCTTTCCACTCTCATTCATCTTCCTACTCCCTTCCCCCTTCCTTCCCTAGCCTCCTTTTCTTCCCTCCTCCCTGCCAACACACACTAAGTCACCCTTCCTTCCACAGGCCCGGAGCAAGAGTGGCTCCGTCGACGCAGTACCCAAGAGCCAACAAGGGAAGGGAATTGCCGTCCAGAAAGGAGGAACGCCTTCTAAGAATAACAACAAACAGGTCGCCAAGCCAAGCGCCCAGAAGACACAGGTGAAACAGGCACCATCCAAGGTCCAAGTCAAGACCGGAAAGAAGGGAAAGAAAGGTCACAAACATCAGCAATACGACCTTATTGTCACCATAGATCTGGTAAGTGAATGAAGGAGGAGGAAAGAGGAGAGAATATTGTGTTAGTTGGTGACTTTTCTCATCCAGTGAGCACGTCAGTCATGTATTTGATTCTCCTGCCAAATGATAACCAATCACGTGTATCAGGAGGTAAAAGAGGCGGGGCTTATCCGTCAAGTTAAGCTGAACGAGTTAGCAGGATCCCTTCTTTTATTTTTTACTCTTTTTTTGTCGTTTCTCCTCCTGGATTTAATGGATTTTGATTATTATGAGTTAGTTAAATATATCGTTGTTTTTTTGTATTAATGTAATGTCTTAACTTGAAATTTATTTACATCGTGGTCTTTCTTTCTTGTTTTCACTCATAAAATGTTTCTAATCTCTCTCTTGACGTTGCTCATTAATGTGGTTCAATCAATAATTAATTAAACCAACCTTGGCCGCCTGGTATGATAATGCGTTCACACTAAATGCCACAAATACCAGACTGACCTCATAAGCCCGCGCAGTGTTGCCAATACAGGGAAAACCACTTTATTATGGAAACCCAATGAAGGGCAGGGATTATGGGAATTAATTTAAAGTGTGTGTGTGTGTGTGTGTGTGTGAGTTATGGTGACCTTTCCACGTAAAATTCAATGTATGTCAGTAGAGAGTGAAGTAGGGAAACACACACACACACACACACACACACCATATCAAGCCCCTTAAAGAAACAGTTCGTCATGGAAAAGGTGACTTCCTTTCCACGTTAATTAAATTCACTCCCCAAAAAGACACTGAAATCGGTGGAATATAAAAAAAAAAAAAACAGTTTCCTGCTCGTTAAGGATAATAAATCAATAAAAAAAAAAACATAGATCATTAAGATAAATAGGGATCCCTCACGCTTTCCCATACACAAAGGTCACCTGAATAACATCCTTCACTACTAAGAGTCCTTCACTCCTATATCCTCAGAGACACATTGATCAGGTTTTAGAAATTAGTACCTAGATTATGCACCTAGATTATGCAGCTCAATTTTGGCCCCCTTATTATAGGAAGGATATAGGCTCCTTTGAAGCAGTTCAGAGAAGAATGATCAAGATGATTCAGGAGCTGAGAAATTAACCCTACAAAGATAGATTAAAACGTCTTAATCTCCACTCCCTAGAGAGGAGGGCAAGAGGGGATATGATTGAGGTTTTCAAGTGGGTAAAAGGAATTAATAAGAGAAACATTGATCAGGTTTTAGAAATTAGTAGTCAGGATAGGACACGTGGAAATGGGTACAAGCTAGAAAAACTTAGATTCAGGACAGACATAGGTAGATATTGGTTCACTAACAGAGTCGTGAACGATTGGAATAGGCTGGGTAGACACGTAGTAAGTGGTGAGTCAATAGGTAGCTTTAAAAGACGGTTAGATCAGAGTATGGATAGGGATAACAGGTGGGATGGATAAATATTGGATTATTCCAAGGGTGAGGGACAAGGAACTGCCTCGTGTAGGTCATCAACTGGCCTCTTGCAGTCTCCTTAATTTTTATGTTCTTATGTTCTTTATGTTACATCAGCCAACAAATATCCGTTTAATAATTGCCTTCCTTTCCTACCCTTATAAAAGTCACTTAAACAATTGGAACCTCAAATACAGGATCATAAAAACATAAGTAAGTCACATTGGAACCCTTAAGGAGTGATGATCAAGCATATAAAACATCGAAGAGATCTTTTACTCCTCTTGGCTGCACTTACCACCTTCTGCTGCCACTCCTTCAGGTTGAATACGGGCTGACGGACGACCTTGTAGCAGAGTTCAAGGAGGCCTTCATGCTCTTCGATAAGGACGAGGACGGCATGATTAACACAGCCGAGCTCGGGGTGGTAATGCGATCCCTCGGTCAGCGACCCTCTGGTAAGCTCTCAGCATCCTCCTCTTTTTTCCACTTCCAACGTAGGATTGCAATAACGTAAAGAAATGGGTTTTTTTCTTGCATCAGTATCTTCAAAATGTTAAGAATCTGGAATTTCTGTTTTAATGTGTAAATTTGAGGATAACTATTTTTCATTTGGCTGCTTTTCTGGTGGTATTACTGGTATAAACTTTTCACTAGTAGTAGAGTATAGCTTTGTGTGTGTGTGTGTGTTGTTTCTTTATTGTGCTTCTCTCAAGGAGTGTAAAATGTGCTTTTCCACTCACTCACTCACTCACTCATTTACTCACTCACTCACCCTACTTACAGAGACGGAGCTGAGGAAGTTGATGGGTGAGGTGGAGACGTGTGGAGACGGAATCATCGAGTTTAATGAGTTTCTGCAAATGATGAGTAAGAAGTTGAAGGATATTGGCAACGAGGACGAACTGAAGGAAGCTTTCAAGTGAGTATGAGTCTAGGAGGAGAAGGAGGAGGAGGTGGATAAGAAGGCTGGCGCTTGGAGGCACACTTAGAGAGAGAGAGAGAGACGCTCGACCTGTGTGAAAGCTGCACTTAAAATTTATCTCACAAGTATGAAAGAACTTTGTAAGCGCTTTTCCCTCCCCTTCCAGGTCACTTTTTTTTTCTGTTCAAGGTCATACGATGTTTCTTTGTTTTTTATTCATTTTATCAGCGTCAAAAACCTTTTCTCCTCCTCCTCCTCTTCTTTTTTTTTTCGCTGGAATAAAGAATTAAGTTTAACAAGCAAACTTCACCTCTCACGAATTTACATAAAATCATTATTACATGCCTTTTGGATATTGCAGAGAATAAAGGACGTAAGAGGAACACTACTTATCATTAAATTATATCAATAAACTAAATCTAAAGGCAATAAAAACACCTTGAACATAAGAATATAAGGAAGCTCCCAACCCCATCCATAAAGCCGTCTAGTCCTGTTACTCCAATACTCCCTTATTACCTACATCCACCTCTTATCCCCATCCATAAAGCCGTCTAGTCCTGTTACTCCAATACTCCCTTATTACCTACATCCACCTCTCATTCCCATCCATAAAGCCATCTAGTCTAGTCTTCTTTTCTAACCCAGACCTTCCTCCTCCAGGGTGTTTGATAAGAAGAACTCAGGTTACCTCTCGTCGACTGAGCTCCGTCACGTCATGACTAGTATGGGAGAGAAGATGTCCGAGCAGGAGGTGGAGGACATGATCAAAGAGGCAGCACCCAATGGCGACGGGAGGGTCAACTATGAGGGTAAGACGATGTGATCTCTGACCTAACCTGACCTTACGTGACCCTGCCTGCCCTTGCTTTCTTATCTTTCTATTTATGCAGTAGTTTCAGTGTATAGTTCTGTCCTAACAACCTATTACCACCACCACCATGATTTTCCTCTTCCTATTTACTCACTGCAACTCATTATTCATTGTTATCTCTTATTAACTATCTATCACATCTCACCACAGCTCTCCTCGCCTCACCATACCCTTGAACACACTCTTAACACACTTTGGAAGCTCTTTTAATCTTGCCTTCTCTTCCAATTCATCTTCTTCCTCTTCTGTGTGTTCCTTCCTCTTTCATTTCACCCTTCTATCTATCCTATAATATATTCCTTCCCTTATTGTTAATTTTCATGTTTTTAGTGTATATTAACTAACTGAATGAATCTATGAAAGGTTTAATGTGATATTTAACTGTAATATATTTCTGATATAACATCTCCTTTTTATATATTTTTTTACGATAACATTATAGTTTGTTTCATAATATCTCCTTTTGATCTTTTTTTCATTTATTTTTTATTGGTAGTTGAAGTGGTTTATTGTCTTGTCATTTCCATTGTTCTTATTGCAGTTTATTTTTCCTTCCGCAGAGTTCGTGAATATCATAGCAAGAAAACACTAAGGTGCCCCGGCCACCACAACCTTGCATACATGTCGTGTACATAGTTTTTTGTACTTTTGTAGAATTATTTTACCTAATCTATTTTGTTAGAACATCAAATGTCCCTTAAACTGCACGGAAGGCTAACAATGGCGTCTGCATCGTGGTGCTGGTGGGAATAATGTATGTTTGTTCCCCTTTGTGTGTGTGTGTCTCAGGTGCTGCCACAAGACAAGCACTGCTAAGAGGCACTTTAAGTCAAGGCTCTGCAGCACGCCTACTCACGCCCACCAGGTTGCTGCATCCTACACCAACTATTCAAATTCAATGTTGGTGGAATAATAAGTCATAATATAAAGTTGAGAGAAGATTCCAGCTGCTACAGCGGTCCATTGTCAGTCTTCTGTACTACTGAAAAATCAAAATACAATAACCTGTTTCATTATAAAGTGAAAGAAGAGTAAGTAGATTTTGTTTGTTTCTGAAATACACGAGGAAAGTGGGAGAGCGAAGCTCAGCGAGGCTCAGCGAGGCTCAGCTAGATTTGGCAAGGCCCAGTGAGGCTCAGCTAGACTTTGCGAGCCTCAGCAAGGCTCAGCAAAGCCCGATGAGACTCAGCAGGGGTTGGTTAGGCCTGACAAGACTCAGCGAGACTCAGTGAGACTCGGCAAGGCTCGGCAAAGTTCAATGAGGCTCAGCTAGACTTGCTGAGGCTCGACAGGACTTAGTTAGGCCCATTGAGACTCAGCGAGGCTCAGCAGGGCTTATTGAGACTCGGTGAGTCTTAGGAAGGCTCAGCTTGCTGATATCCTGTCCTGGCCCGTGCCGGCGACCAACACTCCCATAGGTTATTATATGTTTGCTTTTACTTTTTTACTGTTTGTTTTAGTGAAAAATGAGCAGGGAGGAAGACGTCTGTCATTGTTGTTTTAGACCCAATGGAAAATACAATTGAAGTGCATTACACAAATCACACAATAATATATAATGTACATATATAAATATATCAGTCCGTATATACTATTTATTGCAAAATCATATTTTAGAATGATAGAATGTCCTACTGTTTTATTGTTAGTACATATATATATACATATATATGAATATTCACATAACAGTAGCTTTCATGAAAGCAATTGATAAATTTATAAAATTTTGTTGAGGTGAAGTACGCTCCCAGGAATGTTAACACTGTGTTGCTCAGCAATACTAAATTGCAGTGATGAAAATGTTACTATTCCAAGGCTTCCAAAGAGGGAGGCGGCAGCCCGCCCCCACGCCACGCACAAACCTTTACGGTGTTCTTCACTCCCTGCACAGGAAGGAAGCAGATCCAGTCTTGAAAACATGAAGGAAGCGGAGAACAGAATCTAATTCAAATGTTATGAGTGACGTAGTGAAGGGCGCGGCGCCTCCGGCAGGTGGCTGCAGTCCAGCGTCAAGGTGTGACTTGAAGGAAGCACCACCTTCTATGTTCTCTGTGACCGTTCAAGGCTCGATGGTTATGTTTCATCCCAGCAGAGGAGACCTTATCCTTGTCAACACTTCAATATAAGAAAATAAATTTTCTTCTCCATATTGAGACATGAGCACAATGACCTTCAAATTAGTCAGCCTAATTGGGAAGGTTTGAACCTGACGTGTGAATAAGCAAGGTTCCCCGAGTCCTTGATCCTGACACGGCGCGCCATCCCGTCATCCCGTCTCAGTTCACTCCCGCTCTCAGGGCCGCTAAGCCTCCTTTATCCAAACACTCAACCCCTCATTTATGGAAATTCCCTGAAAAAAATGAATAACTATATTTTGCAAGATACGAGAGTGTAAATATTGGTGGTGTTAGAAATGTTACTTGTTAAAAGGGTTTGAGTGAGCAGCGTGGCGTGAGATACAGACGGCCCATGAGGCTCCATTCTTCCCTGTGTTCATTTTCAAGATGCACTCATTCTTACCCAGTGACCTAGTTCTTCTTGAGTATCATGTTCAATAAACTCACAACTGGCCGTCTTATAAACTCTTCTTAATATAATCCAATGCCTGGAGAAAGAATCCATCCCAATCAATGTTCGATGTGTTGAGTCCAGCCTCGCCCAATGCGTATAAACTTCCTCTCCTCTCTGCATCTCTCCATCTCGGTGATTTGTTAGACCAAGATGCTTGAGTTGGTATTAAGGTAGATTGTAAGTGTTCTTTGTTGAGAGTCACAATGTTTGCTTCTGTGTCACTGTTTCCAGAGGGTAATGAGCTTAAGTAGGGTTGAGGAAGAGGCTTGAGGTGCAGTTATGCTTAGAAATTATGTTGCCTGCTCGTCCCTCAGTCCCGAGTTGAGTGAGAAATACTCTGCCGTGAGGTGGAGTGTTCACAGCTTAGGGAGACAAGAGTGAAAGTTGAACACCCTTTGAAGGAGTGAGTGAGGTCTTGGCTGCGTGGAGGGACTGACTGACACAAATGAGCAGGAGGTCTTTGACAAGTGTGTACTCAGTGTTGAAGTGGGAAATGGCAACTTATTTTTTCATAGGTAGTGTCCGGTTCTATAAGTACTTGTTGCCAGGACAGATTTGTTGTACTGCTACCGTAGGCTATGTTGTTATTGTTGGAAGAGGAATTTTATCAAAACAGTAATTATTGACTTACATTATAATGTAATATTTTTCCTGCCTGGAGCAGGTAGATTTAAGGATGTTGAGCCAAGTTGAGCCACACGGCCGGCTGGCACACCTCTACATGAGGCTGTGTTGATACCCAGGGTGGCTCAAGGCAGTGGATGTTGGCGGTGAATTATCTTGTGGACCAGTATGAGGGTGTGGTAGTGGGGCAGCAGTGTGAGGGTGTGGTAGTGTGGCAGCAGTGTGAGGGTGTGGTAGTGTGGCAGCAGTGTGGAGGTGAGCGGATCCTGGTGTTCTGTAGCAGAGGATTGACTCCAACATATTATACAACACGCGGACAAATGTTGGTATCAAATTTATATATATATATATATATATATATATATATATATATATATATATATATATATATATATATATATATATATATATATATATATATATATATATGTATTAGTATTATGAATTTGTTGCCAAAGATATCAATGTTAAGATATTGAAATGTAGTGTTTGAATTCATGACATGTTGATAATGAATTGCAATTCATTTGAGGATGTCAGTTTGTATCATCTTACTCATGCCTGATGCAGCCAAGTAACATTGATGTGTGGAGGGAACTCTGCTACGGAGACACTCATGACTCGCTACAGACGATTGAGGAAGCAATTGATGACATTTACACACAGACCCTGATCCTGAGCAACAGTTTTCCGAAAGAAAGCGTTAAGAAATAATGTTAAGGTGGTTGAGAGCAAGGCAGGAGTCACTTATAACCAAGATATCAACTCTTTCTGAGCGTCCAAAGTGAAGGTGTGTGTTGTCCCACTGGACACGTGATCACTGCACCGCCTCGTGCAGTGATGGTGGTACCGTGACAGTGTGGCTGACATGCCTTCAGTCAGTACTTACTCTCCTGCTCTCACCCAACTGGTTCATGGTAGACCCTCAGCCTGGCACTCAAGGCAAGGAGATCAGAGGCACCATTATTTTGCGCCCAAGTCGTGTACTGTATTCACCGTTTCACTTGTGTGAGGTAATAATGAAGATCATAGTGTGATTACTACATGTTTAATATCAATAGTAGGGTCTCATAAGACAATTAACATCAACAATAGATATGTTTGATAGAATGAGACATTTGAATAGATAAATGTCAAGTATATAAGAATCTGTCTAAATAATATGTGTAAGCTAGACAGTAAAACAACAGTAACATATTACAGTGATACATGGCTTTATCAGTATATATATATATATATATATATATATATATATATATATATATATATATATATATATATATATATATATATATATATATATATACATATATATTTATATATATTTATATATATATATATATATATATATATATATATATATACATATATATTTATATATATTTATATATATATATATATATATATATATATATATATATATATATATTTATATATATTTATATATATATATATATATATATATATATATATATGTATATATATATATATATATATATATATATATATATATATATATATATATATATATATATATATATGTATATATATATGTATATATATATATATGTATATATATATATATATATATATATATATATATATATATATATATATATATATATATATACATCAAACACATTATGGTTTTCTTGTGATAACCTAGTGAGGCATCAGAGTACATCCATCGCTGAGGTTGTGTTGCCAAGTTCTCCAGTGTGTTGTGTTGCAGCAGCAGCAGGTTGGCCGGGCAGTCATCAGCAACACAAGTGTGCACTCATTCTAAGTGTCAAGGGGCCTTCAGGTGCCCTCCAGGTGGTGCAGGTGGAGGAGTTACTGGTCCTAAGGAGAACTGTGGCGCGTCGAGGGATTTATTCTATTTAGTTATACATATATCTCTTTATTTATGAAGAACAAATTTATGTATGTGAAGCAATTTATTTCCTTTCTGACTCTGTTGCTGTTGTTTGTTGTCCACCTTGATTCCCTTCCTTCACCAGCCTGAAGACAAGATGACAAGGCCAATAAGGTCCAACACACACACTGTAATATTCATGTGCAGGTGTGTGTGGCTGGAGGCCGTCCTACCTTCACTGTCCAAGGCAAGATTTTAGTTCCCCATTGATACCTTTCCTCCCTACCTTACCTTGCATCCCTTGTGTTGCCCGACCCTCGGTACCTGCCAGTGTCC
The DNA here is from genome assembly GCA_029783475.1 of Metacarcinus magister. Taxonomy (NCBI): domain Eukaryota; kingdom Metazoa; phylum Arthropoda; class Malacostraca; order Decapoda; family Cancridae; genus Metacarcinus; species Metacarcinus magister. The sequence goes on along the minus strand of JAPQNM010000017.1, from coordinate 7,495,250 downwards.
TGCTCCAATACTCGACTGTAGCCAGTCAGCATACATGTACGTGAACACTACTTAGCTGATCACACCACCACCAGGCAGGCAGACCCGTGACTCAGCCTTGTATGTGGGAAACGCTCACTCACCTAACGCTTGCATAGAACAAATTCTTTCCTTATGTACTGCTTCAAAAAGAATGGTGTGTACTATGGAGCAGTGTACCGTATAGCTACTGTATGACATTAATGTACAGCGTATGTAATTTTTTTGTATAAGATTACACTCAAAGTATGTATGCAGACTGGTATAAACCTAGTATATACCTCACATACACACACATACAAGGAGCCATCCGATAAGTATTATTCCACCAAGCCAGTGTAGATCACCTTCTCCACTATGCACAGAGCTCCTCCTCGCGTATTTCCACCTGGCTTTTCCTCACTCACTAAAGGATAAAAAAAAACAAATTTACAAACCTAGATTAAAGATGAATACATTTTGAATCATTTCAAAGCCTTTTCTTCACATCATCAGGGTTTTTTTTTATCATGTAGCCACCACGAGCTCTGGCATAGTAGAGGAGTAGATGTAGTCCAGTAGTCTCCACGTGTTTTGTACTGAAGAGTCTCAGTATCACTCCCACCAGCTTGCTCGGCGGCTCCACAGTGACGTGACGTGACTGTGTGGTCTGTGTAAGTCGCCTCCTTTCTTCACTCACCTTCCAGCTTAATGTTTCTCTCACTGACGAGTCAAAGTCGAACACAGTTTTCTCTGTCTCGCTCATGAGTAGGTGATTGCGTACGTAACTCGTTGATGTAATTAAAGACTAAACAGTTAGTGAGAGAGTAAATACTGTGTTGTGATCGAGCCTGTAACACCACCACCACTTGTCTGGGGCAGAAGAACACCTGTACGGAACATACACTAACCTGGGGAATGTTTTTACTTGTATTTCAACTGTATTTTAACTTGTATTTTGACAGTAAATTGTCATATTGTTTATTTTCTTTTTTAACAAACTTAATGAAGGTAATTATCATTGAATGGAGAAGAGAAAGCAATGTTGTTTTTTCGTTTTGTCCACCGCTGAGTCAACATTAAATATTTTTTATAGACGTTTGTACACGTGACTGGTTTGGTTTGGACAAAGGTGGACGTTGTATTGATAAAGAATCGAATCACTGTATTAACTGGTGTTGTAGGTGTATTAATTGACCAAACAGGTGTGGTGTTGTTGCATTTAGTGGATGGGCGTGCAGGTGGGCGTGTGTGTGTTCCCTGTGTTCCCTCCCAACCAAATGGAACAGGTGGAAGGAGCGAGCTGGTGTCGATGCTGTGTTCTCTATCACTGTAGCTTGTAATGGCTAGATTTTCTGAAGCTGATATACGTATTTAAAGGAAACTAAAATCGTGATTATATTTTTAATGCGATATGTACTGTACCTACTGTCCTTGTATACTGCATAATATTTTTCGAAGTTAACCTCCACGAGAACTAACTCACTCAACTGGCAGGTTTTTATCCTCGTGTTTCAACTATCACCACTCCATGAGTCGCATGTATATTTTTTTTATTTCTCCTCTTTCTATAAAGCTCAGTGGATCTAGCCGAAAAATGTATTCAATCCCTGATATTATGACTGGTAAGCGAGAGTGTGATCATCCCCGTCCCTGTCACTCTCCTCGGCAAGCCACCGCCGGCTGCCTCTCACTTCAGGGGAAACTGTTCCAAAGTGTTGTTGGGCTGCAAGGCGTGAGGAAGAATGTAAAGGCAATGTTGATGAATAGATGAGGAATTATCCATGCTTCTAATGGATCCTTGAACCTCTCTTTTATCCTCCGACTGTCTGTCCTTTACCTGATGTTAAAAGATGAACAGTCTGTTGTGGTCTTCAGTAGGAGGCGCCACTGTGGCCTGACATGACATCACCTAATGCTCACAGATCGTGGCCCGCCCCCAGACCACTGATTCATTAACCACGAGAGCCTCACGTCGGAATATTTACACTGAAAATGGGTAATAAGTAATCTGTTCTTGTTACACTGAAGCCAAGTCGAGTGTTAATTGGCGTAACATCTTCATTAAGACTACACGCCATCTCATTAGGAATATTGAAGCGATAGAAAGTAACATAAATCCACGTAATAGTGATAAAAGAAAATGAGATATGGTTGTCAATTTGTGTCCTTCCCTGTGTAGCGGTCATGTCCAACCATTTCATTCAACACCTTCCGCCACTTTGAATAAGGACTTATACTTGTAAATCAGAGGAGTGTCAGTCTATTTATCTATGTAAGGAAAAAATACTAATCCTATAATATGAAGTTTATTTTGTGATCATCTACCATTACCATCAGGCATTCAGTGTTTATCATTTCCATGGAGTCAAGATAATTATTGATCCTGTAACTTGGCACAACAAAGTATTATATTCAAGATTATTATAACCACAAGATAATTATATAGAACTATTGTGCGACTATCGTTGAGCACTGTACCAGTATATCACTACGTCAGTATATTGTGCCAAGCAGCTGATAATAAAAGATCTAGGGAAGTAATGATTTTATTTCCTCCTTACCTACTGCATGGTACTCTGGGTTATTTTTAGAAAAACATGAAGGAAGTGACAACGAAACATTAGCAGTCACTCTTGGTAAGTATAAGTACTGTGTTAATGTAATAGTTGAAGTACGTAACAAACAGTGGTATTGGGCTATAAGTACAATGGTTGGTTACTGGAGAAGAGTTGCCAAGATAGTTTGCATGTACGAGACCATTCAGAGATATTATTCCTGGATGTTATTTCTCTTAAAATGTGCTATTCAATGCAAAGGAAAGTAAAGAAAACACATAATAATTATTTGAGACTTTCAATATCTTCCTTGTAACTTTTGTTAATAAAGGTAGACTAATTGCTTGTTAGATTACGAAGAGCTAGGTTGTTTAACTTTTTTTTTTAATTAATCAGTATTCAGTTAACATCTAACTTTAGTTCATTTCTTTCCGGGAACAAATCATTATCTTATTATAAAAGTAAAAGTCCTGAAGGTACACAATAAATCAAGTCAGTATATAGAAAATAGTTCTTGGGTGACGCTCAGCTAGTCGGCAATTTACTTTCTTGAGACTCGTCATGAAAGTTGCTGGGGTTGAACTTTACATTTTCCTTCCGTTTTATATTTATTTACTGCGACCAGAAGCTTATAAGTACATCAATAGGCAAGGATGCTATTTATTTATGGTTCCATCCAAGCGTGACTCCTAACCCAAGTCCAGGTTCAAGTCAGGCGGAGTGGCAGCGGTCAGCCGGTCACACGTCCCCGTGTCTTCTCCTTTGCTCCCGAGTCTGGATATGGATTCATGACGCACACCTTCTTTTGATACTTCCATTATCCTGCAGAGTTATTAAAGGGTAAGTTTAATGTGATTGACATTGATGTTATTCGCCAGGTAGGTATATGCTATAGGATAAGGTAAAGTTATTGAGTGACTAGTGTTTTCCAGTGTCGCTGATCGTTCACACATCTCAGCCACTCTTTATTTAACCAGCAGGCAGCCACAAGGTACATATTTTCTTCCTTCTCAAGATCTTCGAAAACTATTTCCTTTATTATGTGTTATTAGTGTTATACAGGTTCTCTCTTTAAGTCACATAACATAACAGTGTAACGAGGGAGTGATGGTTCGTCGATCCGTAGTTACGAGTCAATTATACAATCACGCCCGTATGGTGGTATTGAACAAGGTGATTTAAGTATATGGTTAATTTCTGCAGTCCATTGTTAATTTACTGTTTGTATGAGGCACCAGAGTGAGCTGTTAGGATTAATAAAGGAATTGAAAGGAAAGATAATATGAAGTGGGATTCTGACGGAGCGCGGAGTAATTGAAACAATTCTATAATCACTCATCGCTATTTACAAATAAACCTTATCTCTTATCGCTCTTTCGGTATTTCGTTTTGGTATTATGATGTTGCGGCACTGAATAATGTTAAGTAATATGGTTTTTGAGCCCTGATTAATGTTACGTATTATGGTTTTTCAACACGCCCACCACAGTGCTCAAAGGATTGTATGATGGCGAGCAGAGGCGTAACAATAGGGTAGCTTTAGTGGCAAAATGCCACTCCTAGGTGGCGGCCGTGCGTTGACTGCTGGGTCACGTATATGTTAAACCAAAATTGAGATTTTTATTATACACAGGAAAGCAATTATATATACTTTAAAAAATCGTTTGAAATACCTATCCATTCCCTACATAAACATTTATTATATTTGATTCGTATTTATTTCATTAAAAATGTTTATTTCTAAGGTCAATCATAAAATCGAATAATAGAATAAAACAATAATAATGAAATTAAACCAATATAAACCATAGAATAGAATATATAAAAATTATTCAAACTGAAAGTAAGGCCTAAATAAACCATAACACAAAGAAAAACGGAAAATACAACGAACAAATGAGGAAAAAACACCTTAATTATTTGTTTACATCCAAGAGTGTTAATTATAGCGTGTTAGGTACAGTAAAAGAAGTGTTAGGACATGGTAACTTACAAGGATAGAGATGAAGGTGAGTGTGCCCCAATAATTTATTGATTAATTGTGCCTCCATCAGTATTCTTGGCATTATCCGACCAGCTATCGTAATTAACCAATTCTGTTAGATTATTGTGGTATACGTTTGTTCTATTGATCAATTTCATACCATAAAATTTTTCCATACAATGCTTTCCTGCTGGACTCTTAATAAACAAGGACTGGAAAAATCATCATCTCTTTAGAATTTTATATTTTGAAATTTTATGGTTGCATCTTGTACACATTAAATGCTCCACCGGCGAGTATGAGCCTCTACGCTCCTACAGTGTTGACCATATTGTATGATGCCAAGTGTCCGCCTCCCCCCCCCACCCCCCTAAATTTTGAAGACAAAACGAGACCCCATTTACATTTACATTTCCACCATAACAATAATTATCAATTGCTACAGTTTCCCTTGTTGTAAATACCACACCTTCCATATTCACCTTGATTGTACTTAATGTCTCCTCTATCTACTCAGCAGGTGTCACTCATAACTCGTCCTTGCTGCTAAGGTACAAGACACAAGATTGTGGATCCGTGTACAGAGATGACTTGGTGTGTCAGTGGTGGAACTAGTAAGGTATTTCAGTGTTATTTTTCCTTTTTTATTTCATGTATTGGTAGGTTTTGTTTCATCATACACTATAATGCTCGTACTTTTGTTGTCATTATTTTTGCCTGTGGAGATCATCAAATTTATATACCAGTTTTATTATATCCTTTTCATTTTCTACAGCAACACTTTTTCTGCCTCTTGCTAGCATTAAACTCGGTGATTTTCACAAATACTTTTAACTTTCTGCAATCAAGGCATTTGCAAATCTTTGTATTCTATGTTCATTTAACAATCTCTCTCTCTCTCTCTCTCTTTCTCTCTCTCTCTCTCTTTCTCTCTCTCTCTTTCTCTCTCTCTTTCTCTCTCTCTCTCTCTCTCTCTCTCTCTCTCTCTCTCTCTCTCTCTCTCTCTCTCTCTCTCTCTCTCTCTCTCTCTCTCTCTCTCTCTCTCTCTCTCTCTCTCTCTCTCTCTCTCTCTCGTGGCTGCATCTCCATTCATACATTCACAACTTTTCTCCATTCAACTCTCACACACAACTATTCTTCGTTCCACAGTCATCACTCTTGCACTTGCATCTAACAGTATTTTCACACACAAGGTAATAATAAAATTCAAAGAGCTCCAGTGTATGTACTTCATTTTTAAAAATTTCCAAGGGCACTCAGAGGGAGAAAAATAAGTAAGGCAAGCAAGATAGAGCCTATAATATGCTTAGAGATGTGTGATTCCTTTTACTTCATCAATGACTGGTTGCAAGGTGACCCAGCTGTACCTTCTTATGAGTTAAAACTGTTCAATCTTGTTCACTTATGTATATTAATGAAGTAACGTGTAGTAAGGAATCACGACCCCTAAGCATATATTGCACAAATAAATACAGTAAAATATTTCTATATCCATTAGTAAGCAACTCAAAGTGTCGAAAGGTTAGGTAAGTGTGTGATATTGCCACAAAGAGAATATCAATATGAGTGCTTTGCTGTACATGTAAATTATATACAAGATATTTTCAAATTTTTTTCCGTAGAATTGTCCCATAAGATGTAATAATGACTAAGGTACATATATAATGAATGATATAAAAACTCATTACTACAATCCTTCCCCAATCCCACTGTGAAACTAGTAATAGAAAATGCAACCACAATTAATTACAACATAGGACTATACCTACAATGTATCACAGGAAAGAGCAACTCATAACGAGAGGCCGTTTACCACATTGACAGATTGTTCGAAGGTGCAGGTAATACTGGCTGTTCCTGAAGGCTTCATAGTGACAGCTCAACACATCATCATCATCATCAAGTGACAACCTAACCAACACAAGCCTTGCAACACAACACCACTCCCACGGCTGCATTCTGAGTGACGGCACACATACGGACATTCAGCGTAAGTAACAACAGTATCCCTGCGCTGATCTCTTCATGTGGATTGTACTCAAAGGCAGATACGCACAACACAGATACACCTTATTAAAGATTTTGAAGTGTTACAATTACGTTGCTATAGTGCCTTGTGTCTAGTGCCGTGCCTAGGAGCCACACACACACACACACACACACACACACACACGAGTAGATCAGCGCAAGAGTACTAATAGTGTTTTTTACGCCCTGTACGGTACACTTGGCAGAAAGTGTCTTTACCCCTTGCTCTCCTGGATTCAATGTGTCCCTAAATTTTTACATGCCTCCCTTTTTTTTGTGTTTTTAATTGTAATTCCTAAGCACATAATATACAAACCCCTTTTTATATATTGGCACATAAAAATTGTTATATTCAATACATGTAAGTCAAATCCCTCCCATCTTACTATATTTTCACAGTATTGTTTGGCAGATTAATTAATTCCAATCATACATCCCAGCTTGGAGTTTTAGAATCAAAGTGTTATTCAAATTATAAGTGTTCAGAATACCACAAAGGGTAAAGGTGCTTCAGGCAAGTGTACAAAACTGTTGATTTTATAGTTTACTACCATTCTTCATAATTAAAATTCAATTAAAGTGGAGCTATACATATATAATGATAATAATAGTCTTAATTTTCTAGGATTGTGGCCCTGATAGACATGCAACCACTACTTCTTACTCATCTTAAACTGAACTCGGTATCAGGATATTTCTCTTCATTCATATCCTATCTAATCTTCTATTCATTCATATCCTCTCTCTCTCTCTTCTCTCTCTCTCACCCCACCCCACAGACCCACAGGATGTCCCCCACAGGATGTTTACGAACCACAGTCAAGACTCACCACTGATTCCCACATGCTCTCACTCACTCTCTCGCTCTCTCTCTCCAGACAACTCACTACAGCCTCCCTCTTTCTCTCTTACCTATGTACCAGACTGACATTATTTTCTCACATAGATAACTAAGACGAAGGTGCACATACACATACACTCTCACTCAGCCTCTAGGTTACAAAATCATCGTAATAATAAAGCAATAGCAGAACAAGGAAGCAAACAAAAGGCAGTACAGTATATACAACAAAACTGACCTCTCTCTCTCACACACACACACACACACACACACACGTATTTCACAAGGTACAAACATGACCTCAAAAAATCTGGCTTGACATATTTTTTTTTAACAGTTTTGCTCTAGGAATAAAGTGATGAAAACACCATCAAAGCTTCTCTTGAACGAGTGCATTTGCTTCTTCTTCTTCAACATCACCAATTACAATTCCAACTTCCTATGACGTCTGAAATAGAATAAATAAATTGTATAAGAATTCCAGTAAAGAATGATTAATAGATGTATACGTAATGTCTTTTCATGAATAATGTTTTGTTTCATATATACAATTAAGGTTTTATCATACAAAAAAGATAACTTGCAATAGGAATAACGTAAAATTTAAGATGCATATTTAGATGAAGCAAGAAAGTTTGCAAAATAAAACATGTATGCGTGACTCTACCTGTAGATGCCTCCAGACAATCTCTTCATGCCTGTAAAGATGATGCATAAAAAGTATAAGAAGCTTGTAATTAAACAAAAACAAACTATCCACTGTTGGTATAATAGTTGAGGTTGCATGCAAGACGTGCTAATAATCAGGTAATTCAGTGTGACTAGCAAGCATAATTAGAACAATATTTAGCTTACACAACAAAGGAATTATTGAGCAACATTCTACTGGCTTGCAATGGAACTAATACAATTTATAACATAGACTAAACAACAACTTTTACGTTACTATTACAGGAATGTGAAGGGGATAGCAACATTATACTGTAAATATTTGACAGCCAAGTAAAAGATTATCACTATTTTTCAGGCATCACAAGTAATCAGTAATGCAACATCAACATGCATGGGCAGAGTGAAGCAGCAGGAGCCGCCAACACATCAAGCAATGCCGAACACACACACTGACGGAGCCTCCAACATGACCTCTTAACACGTCCTACCTTGAGTTGTTTCATCTTGGGAGCGCGTCTCTTCATCTGCCGCCTCTGTTCACGCTCCTCCCACTTCCTCTGTTTGTCTGGGTCATCAATCTGGAAAGGAGTGGTGGTGATGACATTCAGGAAGTAAAGTAAACCAATGAAATAGTTAATACACAGTGAGATCAGGTAAATAAACGAAGACTTGCACAATCAACCCTTAAACAACTACCATAATTTCCTTCATATTCTTTAAGTTGCAATTTCTCAGACACCAGATTAATTATACTTGGAGGGGTTGAAATTTAATTAATGTAAAGGGTAATTGTAGTGAGGATTGCCGTTTGAATAATTGAATACATCTTATTAACACTCGTCTTCCCTTCTCCCTCCCACAGTGCTTCCTCACCTCCAGCATCTTCTCCCGTTCCATCCTCTTGCGTTCCTCCCTCTTTGCCTGTGCCATCTCAGCGCGTGCTGCGTGTGTTGCCTTCAAGAATGCCTCCTCAACGCGCGACCGGTTCTTCTCTGCCTTCACCTTACCCTACAGGACCAAGAGGGATGATTAGGTCACACGAGAACATGGATGGGTGATGTTAATGTTAGTTTTGAATGATGAGTGAGTGAGAAAAATTGGAAGGAGTTGTAGGAAGGATTGTAAATGGTGAGGTAGGAAAGTGAGGTGTGGATGGAGTGAATGGAAATAGTGAGGTGGTGACAACAGAAGTAAACAAGCCAGGGTAGAGGATCTGTGCTAATATAGAGAGCTGTCAAGGTGAGCTGACAGCGAGAGTTATTAATGTTAAGAGTGAATGTAAGGCAGTATATGAGTAAGAATGGTAATTATTTTTATGGCTAGAATCAAGAATGACACCTAAACATGTATACTGTAAAAAAATTGTTTAATAAATAAATTCTGTGACTGCTATTTAGAAATTTCAATCATCCATCCATCAATCTGGGTAAAAAACATTAATTATTACAAAGAAACGAGTCTCCCCGTGACCACCAAGTATTTAGAAAAGTTTAAAATGATTTGGAAACATATAGCTATTCCCAAAACCATGGTAGTGTTGTCCTTGCCTCTTTGCTCAGCTTGAATCGACGGAGCTTATCTGTCACATGGAACACCAGCTGCAGGAGTGGACGCATGCTCTCTATGGCCTCCAGGGATGGGTTGCCGCGGCCGGGGAAGTTGAACCCAAACACAAGGGCTCGTCTCACCTCAGGCAGCTTGGTGGGCTGAGTGTCTCTGTGGAAAGGAGGAAAGGATGAGAGGCTGCTATATTGAGTGTCTAAATAGATATAATGAGTTCAGGAATATGTAATGGCTCGCTCACTCTGCAGATTCATACCTTAAGAATACAATTAATAATGTGCTATTCTAAATAACTAAAAGGAAAGCCAGTAATAATAAGTACAGGTTTGAGAAAGCCGCTATCACCTTACCTTCCTTCCGTTCCTCTAGAAGACATGAAATTTAAACCGTAATGTTAATACTAAAAGCTGAAGCATTACTATTAACCTAAACACCTGTACAAGGATCACTTATTATTACCTGCTTTACAACAAAAAATACTGGGTAATACTAAGCAAATTCCTGATACAATAAAGTCATAACGCCAGAAAAAAAAAGAAAAAAAAACTTGCATCAAGATACATTTGGTTTATTTATACAATGCGGAATAATTGACTAGCCTTTAAACAAAAAAAAAAAGCTGAATATTAACATAGCCATTCTATAATAGCCAGCAATTCTTACATTTTACTAAGTCAAATTTTCTACCCTATTCCTTCCCTTTACTAGTCTACATATAAACAAAAAGCACATTATTATCCCCTTAGTAACCCATTATCTACCCTATTATTCTTTTCCTTCACTATTACTATTATTATTCCCCCTTCGTCTCCCTCTACACTTACTCCGGTTGCTTGGGTCCCGAGTACTGGTCTGAGAAGTGGAAGAAGTCAACCATTCCTGAGAACTTGTTGAGCACGGCCGTCACCTTGGGATCACCTAACACTGTTGATGCTACCTCGCCAAGCTCGTTCATCAATACGTACTGAGACCCGAAACCAAACTTGTCGGCTGATTTTTTCTCCGGACAAAAGGTGCTCTGGAAAAAAGTGAAACCATAAACGTCATAGTACTTGAAATAGTCTTGTCTTGCCTTCCACACACACACACACACATACATAAAAAAAAAGAGTATAATACAGCTATGTTCAAGTGGTCTTTTTGGATTAATTCTGATGCTCATTCACAGAGTATAAAAGTAAGTATAAAGGCTTAAACTACTCTACTTATATTTACATCTGACATTACTTTTTCTGTTTTGTACATTAAAAGAGTACTGGCTAAGGGACAACAAAAATACGTAAAAAAAATCCCGCTTGTAGCCAATGAATCTATATTTAAAACTACTTAATAACACTTACAATGTCTGTCATCTCTTTGGAAAGTCTTGCAGCTGTCTTCTTGGTGGCGAGGGCAAACACGAAGGAATCCATCTCATCGAGGTGGACCTTAACCAGCAGCTGATCACTTGAGGGTCTGATCAGCTGCGACACCACGCCAATCATGTCTTGCCTCTGCAGAACACACACACATATAATAATAATAAAGGTTGACTATCAATAATCCGGCTATCAATATTCCAGTTCCATCAGTTTTCCGGCATGAATATAAACTTATCCTTACCCTTCCCTTACCTTAATAAACTTACCCTAACCCTTACCCCTTCCCTTCCCTTCCCTTACCTTGATAAACTTGAGTTCCACCAGCATGCCTTCCATACTAGTGCGTCCGGAGCACCACAAAGTGTATACATTCTCGGACTCCTTCTGTAGCCCACCGCTCTCTGGCACCTGCTTACCATCATCACCTGTAAAGATAGATAGATACAACACTCACACTCACTCTACATACACAGAACACACTCACTCTACACACACACTCTACCAAGCCAAGATTCTGTTTAAAAAGTTACTCGCCACTGTGTCAGCTAAATAGAAATGTATCATAAACTTGGAGCAACAGAAAGATTATTAATTCATTCCTTGTGACGAGTAAGTATTATTAGTTCATTCCTTGTGCCTAGTAAACATGTACCAGGACTCACCAACGAGGGTAAAGTTCTGCTCCAGGAGGTTCTTATGTGAGGTGAACCATGCGTTGGCAAGCTTCTGGTTCTTGGACTTGCCTACGATGAAGTTGATGAAGTACACGACAAGACCAGCGATCATTAGCATCTCCAAGTAGAAGCTGTCCCAGTTACTCCTCAGGTGAAGAGGAACCTAATATAATAAGGGTATTAATTAAAAGAAATTAAATGGTGCTTCTATTTACCTATCTATCTATCTATTTTACTAACTATCTATACATCACTTTGTAATTCCTTAATCTATCCAGTATTTATCTGTATTCCTTACTTTCCACATCCATACCATTACATAGAAAGTATCATTAAGTATTCCTTATCTCTATACTTCTAAACTGGTGCTTCTATTTACTTATATAACTCTCTAACTATTTATATTTGCAACCAAAGTAATTAATAACATCATATGCATCACACTATTTTCTTAATCAAGTATTCCTTTTCTCTAGACTTCTAAACCTCCAACACCAGCATCTCTTTAATGGAATTGGTCTTCTCGTGTGTTCGGTTCACTCACGTTAGCTATGGTAATCTTAGGTTCCTCTTGTGTCTTGGGCATCCGAGCACCTTGCGGCCGCTCACTGTCAAACCCAATGAATTCCTCTTCATCGTGGAAGTGACTGAACTCATCATTCTCATCTTCATCCTGTTTCAAAGGCAATTATTAGTTACTATTAAGACTGTGTGGTAATAATATAATCAAGTTATAATTAGTATTTTGTTAACTGATAATTATTTTTGGTAGTATTTAGCTTAGGTAATTATTTCAAAGGTTGTATAGCGATTCCATATTTTTGACATAATAGTATGAAGGAAAATTAGGGGAAAAATAATAAAAATGACAATACCTCTACAACTGCTTCTTCATCTTCTTCCACTTCTGGTTCTGGTGTCTGTGCTTCCATGCTCGGCCTTCCTCCTCCTCCTCCTCCTCCTCCTCCTCCTCCTCCTCCTGCTCCTCCACCTCCTCCTCCAACTCCACCACCTCCTCCTCCTCCAGCGCCTCCTCCTCCTCCAGCAGCAGCACCACCACCACCTCGAGGACTTGGCTCTTCACTCCCCTGGTCATCATCATCCTCCATCACCTCCTCCTCCTCCTCGAACACCTCAAACTCGGCAAAATCATTGTCTTCATAGTCCTGTGCCCGGCCGCTGACGCTCACTGCTGCAGCGATCAACACCACCAACACCAGGACTCTCATCTGTAATACAACACAGTAATAAGAATATAAGGAAGCTACAATAGGCCCCGGGGGTGTACATGTGGTAGTTCCTGTTACTCCAATACTCCCTTATTAGCTACCTATATCCACCTCTCCTCCCTATCCATAAAGCCGTCTAGTCGGTTTACAGTCCATCCGCCTCAGTGATGATGCGCCCCAAGTCCATTCGCCCCAGTAGGTGGGGCGAATCTACTAACCTAACCTAACCTAACCTATAGTATATAGTATTTGTATGAGAGTTGGGGCGCAACGACTTGTTTGTAGGGCGCATTGGGGTGCATCAACTTCCCCACGAGTAGATGTGCCCCAACTTACGGGGCGAATGGATTTGGGGCGCATCGTCACAGGGGTGGATGGACCTGCTACCGTCTAGTCCTGTTACTCCAATACTCTCTTATTACCAACATCCACCTCTCATCCCCATCCATAAAGCCGTCTAGTCCTGTTACTCCAATACTCTCTTATTACCAACATCCACCTCTCATCCCCATCCATAAAGCCGTTTAGTCCAGTTACTCCAATACTCCCTTATTACCTACATCCACCTCTCCTCCCCATCCATAAGGCCATCTAGTCTGTGCACTAACTACCTCATCACTGAGTCTGTTCCAATCATCCACCACACTATTTGTAAACCAATTTCTGCCTATCTCTTCTATAAATCTACAATTTTCCAGTTTGAATCCATTACTTTTTGTTCTATCCTGACCACTGATCATAAGGACCTTTCCTACATCCATCTTATTAACGTTGGAAAATACTCGTTCCTGAGATATATATATTTCTTCAATATCTGATAAGGGGAAGTCCAAAGGTTAATTAGCTTTGGTTCATTCGAAAAAATAAGTGGTTAGATAGCCGGAACCAAGCAACATAACATCATGGCGGGGCTCAGACAAATTGATTCATTTTTGCTGTGATTAGAAGGCTGCAGGACCTCACCTATCTACCATACCCACCTAAACCGACCTACCCTACCCATCTACCCACCTATCACACTCACCTACCCATCTACCACACCCACTTACCCACCTAAACCCGCTCACTTGCCTACCCACCTACATATCTACCATACACACCCACCCATCTACCCCACACATTATCACAGCTCCACACATATACCCCCGTACAGGTCACGTGAGCAGGTCAAACTGGGTCAACACTTCCTTAACACTAATGACCTCACCTCCACGTGTTTCCTGTCCACTATTAAGGGAAACACGATCAATAGTTTCCCTTAACCACCTCCATTAAGGGAAATATTCAATGATCTATTAATAATGATAATAAGGATACGTGATAGTTGATAAAAAGTATATATTACAGACTTATTACACCATTTCTATCCTATCTAAAGCATCATATAGATTCCTTAGACATTAGTTAATATTAAAATTAAGTCAAAGTTATTACAATATAGCTAAAAGGACGTTAAAATGCAGTTAAATAAGAGACAATATCACAACTTACTTCAGGCAGGCCAAGGGAAGACCCACAACACCGGGGTTATTCTCACCAGTTAGATATATTTAACACAATTAAAAGGTTATATCTATTAAACTAAGAAGAAAAATTAATAAAAAAACATTCTGTTCTCTATTAGTTTATGTGGTAATGGTGTTTTATGATTGAGGAATTAATTAAATGCCTGCAGACGCCTTCCAACCTGGCTAAGAGTTATCTATATAAAGTAGTTTCCATTATTAAAGTTATTTATAAACATATATTGTGTTTAGTTTTGAGATGGTTAATTAATTATGTATATATATCACACGTGTTCTCTTCCAATATATGAGTAAAGGTTAAGCTGACGTCAGCCTTCCGGTGGCGTATCATTATCATCATCAGCCAATATTGAACACGATTGGTGCAAGTGTTAAAAGAACCTCGTTAGTGTTTCCGTAAAGGTATTGACATCGTAAACAAGTGAGAAGACTCTGTGATGTCACTGTTCCATTTTAGACCACACGTCCAACATGAACAGAAGTTCGCGGGAACATTCCGTCACGTTGTCAAGTGTGCCCTTGACGTGCAGAGTGTCATTTGGCGCATCCTGCAACACCTGTACAGAGTGGCGGCTTGTCAGGTGGTCAAGTAAGCCATTCTCGGGGAAAGCCAGCCACTCCTGAAGCCTGCAAGGTACTGCGAGGCTCAGCTGCACCAAACTGCTGCTGGCCTGTCCTAGCTTAGTAGGTGCAACCTGGGTACTAGGGTCCCCTAGGCTGCCTCCATCTCGCTGGAAGACCCGCTTCAGCTTCCGCACTGAGACCTTCTTCGCCTTGGTATCCTGCTTGTTGTGTGACAGTGGCGTCTTCAGCATGGCTTTGCGAAGACTCCTGAAAAGCGGATCTCTCCTCACTTTCTGTACCAAGGTATCAATGCAAGGAGGCTTTACACCTTTGATCTTTGGTAAGTCACCTTGCAGAGCCAGCTTCAAGCGTTGCATGCGCTGAAAAATGCGGTGATGGTCCCTCTTAGGCTGTGTTGTGCTGTCTTGCAGCACCTCACCCTGGGAAGGGTACCACACATGACCATCACCAGCACCACCAGGCAACACCAAGCTGGGTCGTGCTCGGCACCACCGCACCATCAATACCACACCACACACTACCACCGCCACCAGGCAACACAAGGCCAGCATGAACCACAACACAAAGGCGTTGTGTTCCAGCTGGGCCTGGACCACCTGTTCTTCGAGGTAAGACAGCCGTGCCTTCAGGTTCGGCAGGTAGGACAGCATCCCCCGCCATCCCAAGCTATTGGTCACGCCGCACTGGACGAGAGGGTCCCTGGGGCAGCCGGGCTTGAAGGGCCCCAACCACCACGCCGTGCACAGGTGTGCACGCACCTTGCCCAGCAGGGTGGTGTGGGGGCCTTCCTCCCGCCACGCCTGCACCACCAGGCTCATCCTGCGTGCGTCCCCCAAGACGCCCCAGAAGACCCGGTTCACCACCACGGCGGCCACCAAGACCACCAACTTCCACATGTGCTCAAGGGCTGGAACTTTTATCATTCTTGTCGGAAATATTTTATAAAAACGAGTCACTTATCCAAGTGTCATCCAGACGTGATTCTTTCAAGCAAAATTCAAAGGTAGATGGTGCAAGTATACACACACACACACACGCACACACAACCTTTCGGGGGCGTATTGATCATTGTCACCATCAGCAGGAGCAGCAGCAGCTTATAACTTTCTTAACCTTGACTGACCTGTAACTACTCCACTAACTAACTTTATTATATGGAAAACCTAATTGAATGTATGAATCAGACTCTCTCTCTCTCTCTCTCTCTCTCTCTCTCTCTACTTATTATGAGTGATATGTAATAGCATTACGAGAAGTTTAGACAAGACTGATGAGCAACACAATATGACATCTACAAGAAACACAATATACTAACTATTTAACAATTATCCTCCAAAAAGTAATAAAATCTACACTAACTAACTAGAAAATGTGTTTATTGCTGCCTATATAATATTAATCATTTTTATGAAAGTAGCAATTAACAGCCTATTTTTTTTTCTCATATACTTACCTGATAAAGTACATTAAAGCATAAGAACATTGTATTTATAAAGCATTAGTTCAATACAGTTTGGTACAAAAATACACCCCATAGTATTAAATTTTAATAGTCATCTAAAACACTGATGTATGTACTCTTTATGTGGGCAAAGGTCTTTATTACAACTCAAAAAAATCAACAACAATAATAATAATAATAATAGTTTTTCTTTTCCATTCTGCCCAGCACCTCTACACCAAGTCAGTGTGTATGTATGTATGTATAGTAATAATAAATATTGATAACACACACCTCTTGCTACAATAATACAAGAGTCACACTAAGTAATAATAACACATAAGGTGTAGATCAGAATTTCCACTGCATACACACACACACACACACACACACACACACACACACACACACACACACACTCACACACACACTTAATCACTTCACTACAGTACCTCAATTGCTCTCCATCATCACAGTAATTATGAGGTGCCCAGCGTGTGTAATTATCAGTAATTAAGGCAATCCAGAATATAAACAGAAGCACACAAGCGGGTACAGGATTGTCTCATTAGCGCGATAATTGATAATCGTGTAGGGGAGAGAAAAATAATAATAATAATTGCACTCGTCACTTCCCAATTCAAGTAATTTCTGGACACGTGAAGTTAAATCAAACACAATCAGCTCGGAGACAATAAGTGAGCCTAGGATAGTGTAGTATTGTGTTTATTTATTCAAAGTGTTGCTTAATATATATATCTATGTATATGTATATGTATATAAACCATCAGCTTGCAGAGCCACGTACAACAGTGTTTCTGGGCAAACACTTCTTCGGAACACTTCAAAAAGACACTCAGACATGATCATTCATCTCTCGTCTTCTGCTAATAAACTAATGGAAATACTGCACAAAGGAACGATATAATAATAACTTCTGCTGCTGCTGCTGCTGCTGTGTCTGTAGCATCATGTCCAGTCTAGGATGGTGGATCGAGGCCACAATTAAGTCGACCACACAATCCTTGACCCTCCTCGTACAAAGCTCCTCCTCGCATTAACATTAAAATGGAGTTAAGGAATGAAAACCATATTTACACCAGGATGATCTATTTCATGATGGCTGTACACTCAGTGGTGGGTGTACAAGGGGCTGCCTCACTCCTCAGGGCCTCACACACACACACACACACACACACACACACACACACACACACACACACACACACACACACACACACACACACACACACTAAGGTCATGTGATACTGAATAACACCCAAGATAAGCTATAGTGCAAGTTGACTATGTATGGCTGCAACACGTCTTGTAAAATCCACTCAGACAAAACCACGTCAGAATTGGCATCTATCAGAAACAACTCAAATAATAATATGAATGATTGATATATATAAAAGCCTGTGGTCTTAGGATGAATCTGTCTATAAAATCAACCACAAGGGTGTTGCTATATAATACTCTTGAGCTTATTATATTGAACCTAAAAAATATATCAACAAAATTAATATGTTCTCACAGTGAAACGTTCCGAGACAAACACGACATCCCTTCCTTCCCTACCTTCCCTTTCTTCCTCCCTTCCTTTCCTTCCCTCCTTCCTTCCTTGTATCCTGAGCCACAAGTAAGAGTCAGGCCAAGTTTCCCTGTGTTTCCTAAGCTTGCTACAGCAGTAAGGAGTGAGGAGTAAGGAGTGAGGCAGCCCTGGCTTACACTAATGACATGTAGTATGACAATAGGACAGTATGAGTATTTCATATGCAACTACATAGTAACATGGTATTCATTTATGAAGAATGAGATAAAAGTGTATTCTATAAAAAAGAGAAGTGTGATTCTCCCACTTGCTTTTCCTTGACCTAAGTGAACAATGTATCACAGAGCTGGAACTCTACACCATAATGTGGAATGTTTCTATGCTTCTAGAGCCCAAATTAGGCAAACAGTTTTTTGGCACAGAATGTTAGGTTTAACAAGCACGTACATCATATCTTTACACAGACCTATACTGTACTGGTAATTCTCAATAATAAATAAAACAAAAAGTATATTAATTAATAAGGACATGAATCACATACATGCCATTAATAATACCCTTCTAATACAAAGGAATGGTAAGCCTTACGATGCGTCCTCCTTAGGATGGACACTGCTTGACACCGAAACGTCACTAGACACTTGCGTTGCACTCGACACAAAGTCACTGCTCACCACCGACACATCTGTGGAAACTGACGTGTATGTGGAACTTTCCTCTGTGGGGACGGAGGGACCAAGCGTTGTGGCGAACATAGACACTTCTACATTAACCTCTGTTGATGATTCTTTCGTTAACCTTCCCTTTGTGGTCTGCATGTCATGGTTGTCTTTAGAGAATATAAAAGGACCTAATTCAGTGACATGCTCTGCCTCTAAAGCCACTTCAGGGATCATCTCTAAAGTGGTCACTGCCTCTAAGGGAACTTCAGTGCTGGGATTTTCTTCCTGTTCTGTTATAAGCATAGTGTCAGGAACTTCTGTCTCTGTTGCATACTCTTCTGTTAGAGTTGATAAGGTGGTGGATGGGATGTCACTCTCCTGAGTGTGTTGAGTGTGTTGTTCTTCCTCTTCAAGTATTGGAGGTTCAGTCTGCATGATGGCTTCTACAGTGGCTTCTTCAGTTGTCTCGGGCAGATGGGTGACTGTGGCGATTATGCGTTCAAGTTTTCTGGTTTCGTTTTGATGTGCTTCGTGTTGTGTTGTGTTCCAATTTGTGTGTTCCGCGGTGGTGTTTTCTGGTTTGAATGTGGTGGGTGTTGCTTCATCTATCTTGCTGGTGGTGGTGGTAGTGGTGGTGGTGGTGGTGAGGGTGGTCTCTGGCTCTAGTGATGATGGTGTTGTTGTTGTTGTTGTTGATGTAGTTGTTGTTTCATTGCTGCTTTCACCCTGTAAGACATCTGGTAATATGCTCTCTGTCTTGTTGGTTGGGGGAGCTTCCTGTGTGCTTGTCTCATTAGCTACAGTTTCAGGTGTAACTTCAGAAGAAATGGTAGTGGTGCTTCCAGTTGTAGTGGTGGTGGTGGGTTCAGTAGTAGTTGTGGTTGTTGTAGTAGCAGGTGTGGTAGTT
Organism: Metacarcinus magister; assembly: GCA_029783475.1. Lineage (NCBI taxonomy): Eukaryota > Metazoa > Arthropoda > Malacostraca > Decapoda > Cancridae > Metacarcinus > Metacarcinus magister. Next base: position 7,475,667 of record JAPQNM010000017.1, on the reverse strand, counting down.
GTAGTAGTAGTAGTGGTGGTTGGGGTGGTAGTAGTAGAGGAGGTAGTGGAGGTAGTAGAGGGAGTGGTAGTAGAAGTGGTAGTAGTAGAAGTAGTAGTAGAAGTAGTAGTGGTAGAAGTGGTAGTAGTGTTTGCAGGGACAGTCACTTCACCACAAGTCACCGTTTCCATGTCTTGACACTTCTGCGTTTTAACATCAAATTTAGTTGCTCCCGTACAGAGGAATTTCAAATCTAGTACCGTGTTATCCTCAAAACCTGGTAAACAATAGTGGAATACTTGACAATTAGCTTCTGGGTCGGGATAAAACTGTTCCAGCTTTTTATTCTTACAAGTGAAGTTGGTATCAGGTAAATTTTCGCTCGTAAACGGTTCCTTGGGTGTCACTGGAGCTTCTGTTACATCAGGCGATGACATATTAGTTGCATTACTCGTCTTATCCGGCACGACTGTTGTGGATACGTTAATACTTCCTGCCGGTACCACAAAATCTGTTACACTCTGGATGGTGGTGGAGGTAGTGGTGGAGGTGGAGGAATTATTACTACTAGCAGCGGCAGAATTAGACTCCTCAGGCACACTCTCTACTAGCGTTTCCTCAATTTTGGTTGTAGTTGTGGCAGGGGTTGTGCTTGAGGTTGAAGGCTGATTCTCTGTGGTTGTAGTACTAGTTGAAGTAGAAGTAGAAGTAGAAGTAGCAGCAGTAGTAGCAGCAGCAGCAGTAGTAGTAGAGGCTTCAGTAGTAGTAGTAGTAGTGGTGGTAGTAGTAGTATTGGCAGATTCAGGAGCACTAGATAGGTCTTCAGAATGAGATTGTGACTCTTCATTTGGATTTTGAGATTCTGTTGTTGTTGCTGGTGGTTCAGTAGGATTTGTTGTAGTAGTGGAAACAACAGCAGCAGCAGCAGCAACAGCAGCAGCAGCAGGAGCAGCAGCAGCAGGAGCAGCAGTAGTAGTGGTAGTGGTGGTGGTTGTTGTAGTAGCAGCAGCAGCAGTGGTACTATCAGCAGCAGCAGCAGCAGTAGTAGTAGTAGTAGCAGGTGTGGTAGTTGTAGATGATGAACTGTTGGGAGTTGTAGATGAAGAACTATTAGGTGTTGTAGATGTAGTACTGGAGCTTGTTGTAGTACTAGCAGTTGTAGAGGAATCACTTGGGTTTGAATTACTAGCAGTTGTAGATGTGGTACTAGGAGTTGTAGAGGAATCACTTGGGTTTGAATTACTAGCAGTTGTAGATATGGTACTAGGAGTTGTAGAAGAATCACTTGGGTTTGAATTACTAGCAGTTGTAGATGTAGTACTAGGAGTTGTAGAGGAATCACTGGGGTTTGAATTACTAGCAGTTGTAGAGGTAGAGCTAGGAGTTGTAGAGGAGGTACTGGGAGTTGTAGATGTACTGGAAGTTGTAGACGTAATAGCAGGTGTCGTGGAGGAAGTATCGGCCTCTACATTGGCTTCTGTAGTAGTAGTGGTAGTAGTAGTGGTGGCAGCAGTAGCAGTGGAGATGGTAGATGCAGATGTACTTTGTCCTTCAGAATGTTGTTGGTCTGTTAAGTCATGCAGTACAGGCTCTGAATCCACCTTCTTCTTAGTGGCTTTAGGCGGCGGCATAATCATACATAGAGTCGTAAGAGCAGCTGGGGCATCAGTAACAGCTTCATCTTCTGTACTGGACTGGTTATCACTGTCCGGTGAACCATTCTTTCCATTACCATTCAGTACTGGAGTTGCTGTCATTCCTGGGACAACCTCACCGCCGGACACAGTACCAGAGTCTTGATTAGTGCCGACAGCTGCTGTGTGTGTGCCTGCTGCTGCTGCTGCTGTTGCTAAGTCAATAGAGGTGGGTAGGACTGTTTTAGTTGTGGTGACGGTAACAGTTACGACAGAAGCAGTTATAGTAGTAGGCATTCCTGATACAGTTAGGGTAGAGAGAGTGGTAGGGATGGCTGGTGGGGATACAGTGGAAATGGTAGACTCAGTTTCAGTTTGGTCGTGTTTCAATGCTTCCATGGTTGCGAATGTCCTCGGTCGGTGGCCTATGGTAGTGGTAGCAATGGTAGGGAGAGCTAAGGTACCGGTGAATGTTACACGTGTGAGAGAGTCATCATCCTCAAGCTGTGTCTCCTCACCATTAGGATTGTGTGGCAAGGCAGTGGAGAATCTACCTGAGACTTCACTGACAGTGTGGTTAGCAAACACAACTTGTCCTTCCACGCTGATGTTGGTGAGGTCTCGTTTCTTACGTAGGACATACTCATAGCCTTTAGGAGCCTCAGGGAGGGATGCAGGGTTGGTGGAACTCTTCATAGGGATGTGTATGGCGTGGCTGCCGTTCTGGAGGGAGTTCAGCTCAATGAAGGTAGAGTGTTGAGCATTCTCCTGAGACCATTGTTGAAGAGCTGCCAGGTTGATGAGTGCCCGGCGTACACGGGTGTGCTCCACCTGAGGCGAGTCAACCATATTGACCAAAGATGGAAGAGCAGCTCGACGGAACCTGTGGGACACCAAGAGGGCAGCAGCACGCCTCTTACGGCCATTCCCTGAGGCTGGCACGGCAGTACCCAGACCAAGGATCTCACTCAGTGTTTCCTTGACACACTCAACCTGGTGGAAGGAAAGGAGTCAGTTTGTGCAATGAAAACCTGGGCATTATCTACTGATGAAAGTTAGTCTATTTCAGCTTTTGTCAGTGTTTGAAAGTCTCAAGACCCTCTGCTATGGGTGACAACATCAAATATTCTTCAAATTCCATAACAGAAAAAAATAATAAATAGATTTTAATAAATAAAATGTACACTTATTACTGCCTCATCACACAAATACCACCTCAGATGAAAAGTGAGAGACACAATTCTTAATGTGATGGTGTCCTGAGCTACACACTTCTCTGGCCAAGCAAATACTTAATGAAACAAGATAGATGAAAAAAGATATACACACACACACACACACACACACACACACACACACACACACACACACACACCTTCTTGGCCAGCACACATCGTTTCCTCAGCTGTGAGTAGAGCATGTCCTTCTTACAGCTGTGCCGCGTCTCCACCAGCCTCCCATCGGCCAGCTCCTCACAGGTGCTATAGTGGCGGCAGCCGGAGGTGATGTCAGCTAGTGGGCTGCCTAAGGGTCGGCTGGCACACAGATCAACACTCACATCTGAAAAAGGATAATGGCATGAATTTATATCCTGATGGTAATGGTTTTGTATATGTATATCTCAGTGTGAATTGGGCAGCATTGTATTCAAATTCCACAGCACACATTTGCAACAGGATAATGTCATGTGTTTATCTCAGTGACTTGGATAACATTGTATAATCAAATCCCACAACACAAATTTGTATTAGGTTAAGTCTCAGTCACCAAGAAGTAAAGTAGAATCTTGAAAGGTGATTAATAAGGTTCTTGTTGGGAGTCGGTATATAAATAGAGACATTTTTTCATTAGTCATCTCACGGTCTTGTCACACTACGCTTCGATAAATACTCGCACAGGTGATAGATAGTCAAGAGGTAGGCTATATAAGCAACATACTTTGGTGTCTCTCATGCTGTCCTGGTTCTTGTCCACACACCTCACAGAGAGTTGAGGTTAAACGCTTCAGGGGATAAATTCTACGTCAATGTGATAAAAGTTTGTCTAATCTCTGGTAAATCTTTGTATGTATCTAGTTGTGGTGCTGAAAGAAAGTCACGAGAACCAGTGGAATCAGGTAGGTGGGGGAGGGAGAGGTTCAGTCATCACAAGTCTGGTTCATCCAAGGTCCAGGATAAGTCAGGGACGTGATGGTTCTGTTGGTTCTGTTCAAGTCCATAGTTGAAACGCAACCAACCTGCACTACGCCGTGCCCTTGAGGTGGCGAGGGAGGGGGAGGTGGGGGAGGAAGGGAGACGAGGGAAATCAAATTGTGCTTCAGGGAATTGCTGTTCAATTCTGGGTGCTGCAGCACGTTCTACAAAGACTGCAAGAAATGAAGAGTAGAAAGTAAGTTGGCACGCATGGGGAGGCTCAGAGTGCTTTTCTGAGCCTCACTGAAGCTTAAAGAACATAATATGACTAAGTTACAATAGACAGGCAAAGTAAGAATGGAAATAACTGATAAACTATAAGTACAGTACACAAGCGAGAAAACATAATGAATAAAAGCAGTGAAATGAGTCAATACGGCAAGAATGAAACCAAATTTAGACCATTAACACACAAAAAAGTAAGGAAATTTAGAAATGCTTAACACTCAACTTAACGAGAATAGTGAACTCAAAGGAGACAAGAGCGAAGCATGAACAGGTGCATTAGATTAAGACTAAGTAGATGATGCAACAAGCCATAGCAGAGGTGAGGTGAGGTGGAGAAGCAAGTTTACACCATCACACTATCACACCACAACACCATCACACCATCATACCTGGTGGGTTTCCGCGCTCGTTGAGGTAATAGAAGGTCTCGGAGGTTGGACAGTCAATGCCACTCTCTACCTGACACGTGCGACTCTTCTGGTCAAACAGTGTTGCGGGGCCACACGTAAACTTGTTGTCTTTCACACTGAGGAATAAAATGGAGTTAGATTGTAATGTAGTGTCTAGGCTTGAGAAGAAACTATAATAATCAACAAATATAAGACAAATAATAGCATAGAATACTCTTTAATAGACTGAAACGAATATTGAAACAAACTCGTGCACTAACTAACCTTTTGTCGGGTGCCACTGAGCAGATATGGAAAACTTTACATCCAGTCTCAACATCAGCATAAAGTCCGCCGTGGATTTTGCCGACGCAGGTGAAACTGGTCACAGGGAACACGAAGGGAGGTGACGGAGTGGTGGTGGTGGTGGTGATGTCAGGAGTCCGAGGTGAGGTGTCGGTCCTGGCAGTAGCCTCAACCTCGTCAATGACCGTGATGTGGCTGTCAGAGGGGAACTGTGCTGTCAAGGCTGTGGGTGGTTCATGCAGGAAGTCGCGTGAGGGGAAAGGGGTCCGTCTAGGGGCGTCAAAGGGAGCTAAGGGTATCGCAGGGATAGAGGGTACGTCTCTAGGGGCCGTTGAGGGCACCGGCCTGGATCGAACCGGCGTCTCCGCCCCGATCCTCACCTGATGTCTGAAGGTTGGGGATGCAGGCAAGGATCGCACCGGACTGGCCGTGACTGGCCGGCGCGCCACGGATACCCTCCCTACAGGTCTGACTCTCTGTCTACGTTGAGGCTGACTGTCAACAAAACTAATACCCCTCCCTCCCGCCTGTCTCTGCCGGCCTACGGAGGCGCGGCCCTGTACTACCTGCTGTGTAACTGTGGCTGGCTGGTCACGAGAAGGCTGCCTAAACCTGCCACGGCCTCTGGAGGAGAGCCTGCGGCTGCTGCTAGCAGAAGGAAGTGGGTGGTCAGTGTTAGTTAGTCTTGAGGAAGTGGTTAAGTCGGCGAACAAAGCTTCAACGTCTGTAGGAAAATTAGTAGGGAGAGTGAGGCCTTGAGGAGTCGACTGTCGTTTCTGTCTGTGCCGGGGCGGCGCATCGCTGGTGCGAAGGGCGCCGCCACCGGAAGTATCAAGGTGGGCCACAGGGAGTCTGAGGACATCCCGGAAGTTAGCCGGCGTCTGCGCCCTGACTGGGGGTTGGGTGGTGGGTGGTTGGATGATCCTTGCGTTATGGCCGGCGTTTTGAGCCTCGGCAGCCAGGCGGAGCAGCGAGGGCCGCAGATGGGGCGCGGGCAGAAGTGAGGGGTCCACACCCTGATTAAGGGAGATTTGCGCGAGGGGAGTCTGGATATGGACGCGGGAGGAGGAGGAGACAGAGGTGGAGGTCCTGCTGACGGTGAAGGGCAGAGGAGGGAAGGAGTAGGCGGGGGTGACGGAGGCAGACGTAGTGGTGGGAGCAATGACCCGCAAAGGACTGGCGGTAACGGGGGAGATTGTGGCGGAGGGAGGCTGGGTTTGGGTCTGGGCTTGGGATTGAGGCTGTGGCTGGGGAGGGGGCTGGGGAAGGGGCTGTGGCAGGGACTGGGGCTGAGGACGGGGCTGAGACTGTTGATGGGTTTGGGACTGAGCTTGTGGTTGTGGTGGGGAATGAGGTTGAGGGTTGGCTGTAGGTTTGGGTGGAGAAGGGGTGGAGGTAGGATGCAGGGGAGGGGGAGAGGTGGTGGCCTCCTCAGTGTCAGTAGGGATTGTGGGAGGGGCGGTGGCTCCCATGAGGGCGACTGTGGGATCCAGAACCTGCACATTAGCGGCGCTGGAGTCTCCTTCCGAGTCTCTGAGGGTGAAGGAGACACGAGGCTAGGCAGAGGAGATGGGCAGCCACGGGAGCCCCGCAGAGAAGCTACCAAGAGGCAACGAGCTCAAGTATTAGCTTATAGTACACATTATAGACAGTGCTTAGTGGCGGTGACTTGATGACGTTCGGGGATATCTCTGTCATTAACTATTTCGTGAATGCATAATGAAATTAATAAAACAATACATTTTATCTCTTTACTGACGCTAAAAAGATGGCTAAGGAACAAAAAATACACAGAGATGAAATTATTATCACCACTGAACCCAAAATCTGACTTAATCCACCCATGACACACTGTGACAGAGTAAACCAGAGCCGTCAACAAGTCACACGCTAACTTCACTCTATAAGAAATCATATACAAGTGACCAGCAAGGAAGGTGTGGCCTTGAAACACAAACACAAGCAGATGCAGAGAGATAGAGACTTAAAGCAGTGTAGCAGAAACAGAGCTGCGTGCTGGCTTATTAACAACAGGAGGAGCAGCTGCACGATATAAAGACTAGGTGGAAGCATGAGAATGACCCCAAGAATATGAAAGGGACGATGCAGGTACAGTGGTCTTGTTCGAAGCATTATTAATACGTGTCTCTATTGTATTGTGTGTAGCGATGCGAGGGTCGGGGTGTGGCAGGCCGGGAGGTGCAAGGGAGTGACCACTAGTTTGTAATATTAATATGTACATGTACTTCGCTATTCTGATTCTCTTGTCCATGATAGAAGGGCGTAAGGCACTACCTACCCATCCTTGCCTCCAGATATACATAGGTTGGACTTGTTATTTCTATATTACCCAAATGATTTAACTTGTTTTTGGTTTTTTATATATATATTTGCACGTAATGGAAGTATACCCGAGGGATGGAATTAATAGAATAGTTGTGTATAGTTCTGTTCCATAAAGGGGAAAATATGTACATTCATTTATTATTTTTTTCCTTCCTAGTGTAAAGAGAGAGAGAGAGAGAGAGAGAGAGAGAGAGAGAGAGAGAGAGAGAGAGAGAGAGAGAGAGAGAGAGAGAGAGAGTGAGTTAGAGTTAGTTCGATCATCCGCTACTTCCGTGGATGAACGACACACACACACACACACACACACACACACACACACCAACCCTCGATCGTAGCTCCATGTTAATACAGTGACAGAATCTAGAAGACGGCCAAGTTATGTATGTATGTACGTTAAATTATGTACACACACACACACACTGAGTAGCTGTTGTGTATGTAGACATAACCCCATAACGAGTGTACGTACACATAACCTTTCCCTTATACACACACAGATGTAATGGTTTTTATGTACGTATCCTGGTGTATGTATACCTAACACCCACATACATGAGTTTTTTTAAAGTTTGTCGCTGGTAAGGTAAGGAAATAGTTCTAATAATTATACTAACTACGTCCGATAAAACTAATATACTTTGAGGTAAATAGGACTAGTTAAGATAAAGAAATACTACTAATAATTATACTAGCTAGGTACGGACGATAAATATAGGTTGGGGTAAAAAGAATTGTTAGGTTTTGAATGACGTAATATTAATGGCTGGTTTTGTGGCGAGGTTTTCATGGTTAACTGGACACAAAACAACAACAACAACAACACATACACATACATTAATATAAATCAAATCATAAGATAAGTATATAATGATGATAATAAAAGTGTTACACAAAACTAATTATACTTTTAATTAAGACTAGTTTATCTGTCAACACTTTATTTATTTATTTTATTTTTAATGTGTGAAAGAGGAAAATGTAGACACTCAGCATTTGTCTAATAAAAAAAACTAATATTGATTGCTATTATTATATTACATTAATTATGATAATGATGATGAATGTAGTAGTAGTAGTAGTAGTAGTAGTAGTAGTAGTAGTAGTAGTAGTAGTAGAAGAAATACAAGAAAGAGGAAGAGAAATGAGAAGAGAGGAGAGAGGAGAGAAAAAATATATGGAGGAGGAGGAAGAAATTGAACACGAAAAGGAAAATGATAAAAAGAAAATACGAAAATAAATGCGAAAGGAAACTAGTCATAGAAACAGAGACTAACGATGCTGTAGATAGACAAGACAAAAGGAAGGAAGGAAGGAAGGAAGGAAGGAAGGAAGGAAGGAAGGAAGGAATATGCAGGTGATATGATGCATTTTTAGTCTACTCACGCAGTCGAAGGTATGATGCCCGGTCCATATAGTTCATTATTAAGGTGGAAGAAGGACTCAGATCGGCTACAATCCACCTCCTCCACACGCTCACACACTCTCGTCTCCTGATCAAACACAGTGCCAGCGAGACAACGGAAGGTATAGTCATTTATTTTACCTGTTGATTAAAAAAGAAAAAAAAAGAGACTCCATTAGTTATCTCTCTCTCTCTCTCTCTCTCTCTCTCTCTCTCTCTCTCTCTCTCTCTCTCTCTCTCTCTCTCTCTCTCTCTCTCGCGGCATACCTGTGTACCGGTAACTTTCACTTGCTATGCCTGCCTCTCTCATCTCAGCGTTAATTAAGGTGAGGCGCAGGTAAACAGGGAGGTTGTGGCGCCTTCGATAGGTGTAGCATGCTGATCACACACACACACACACACACACACACACACACACACACACACACACACACACACACACACACACACACTTACCCTTCTCATCAAGAGTACACACGTGGAACATTTGACAGTTCATGTACTGGTCGGCGTAGTAACCTCCGATCACCTTCCCAACGCACGAGAAGTTGGTGGTAGGCATGTCGCGGTTCTAAATGGGAAGAGGAAGATTAGTTAGGGAAGGAAATACGCGACAGATATGATTAATCTAAGCTAACCTAACGTAACTTAACTTAACGTAACACAACACAAATAAGATTAACCTAGGAGGAGGAGGAAGAGGAGAGAATAACAAGAACAATAAGATCATCCACTCTCTCCTCTCTCTTCCCTTCTCTCCGCCCAGCCTAGCCTTTCCCTCCTTTCCTTCTCCACACACACACACACACACACACACACACACACACACACCTTTCCTCCCTCCTTCCCTCTAGTTCTCCTTCCTCCTACCTCTCTTCCTCCCTTCATCTTTCCTTCTCCCTACCCTTCTCTCCAGCCTTCCTCCCGGGACTTACCTGCGGGGACTGTAGCGTGGTAGGGGGTCCGAGGCAAGCGAGCAGCAGCGGCAGCAGCACCGTCGCCACTGCCCTTTGCCTACTCGTGCTGGAGGACGTCGCCATGGCTGGAAGGAGAGAAAATAACCATAGTCAGCATCAGCACTAGAAACATCATCATCATCATCATCATCATCATTATTAGGAGTGTATGTGTAATAGTAGCGTGAAGTATAATGGTGTTAGTGCTAGTTAGGAGAGTAATACTTATAACTACTATGTATATTATCATTGCTGTTGGAACAATGATTATTAAAGTATTGATTAAGATGATGATAGTAATTAATTAATAGTGTATGAATTTAACTATAACACCTACTATTATTACCACCACTACTACTACTACAATACAAAGAGACAGGTGTGCACTTTGACAATAGCTGTTTTAAATGCATTGATCACATTCGTATTACCTTTGAAAACTTTTTATGACAGGAGTGTGTCTCTTTGTGCTACCAGTTTTACGAGAGAGAGAGAGAGAGAGAGAGAGAGAGAGAGAGAGAGAGAGAGAGAGAGAGAGAGAGAGAGAGAGAGAGAGAGAGAGAGAGAGAGAGAGAGAGAATACTAGACATACGTATATATATATTAGGTTATCAGAGTGAGTTTTCTCGTATAAACAATTTTTTAGCGCTCTTAATGGCTGGCAGCTTCAAGAGGACCAAGCATTCTACGTACCCAGTGTGTGTGTGTGTGTGTGTGTGTGTGTGTGTGTGTGTGTGTGTATGTGTGCGCGCACCACCACCACCACCATGACCGCTGCGGTGTGATGCGTCTAATTACTTGTTGATTACTCTATGATCCGCTGCGGGGGAAGGGGAAGGGGAAGGGAAGGGTTGAAACATGAGACGGAGCAAGGAAAGACAAACACATACAGATGATCACTGTGTACGTATAATCTGTGTGTGTGTGTGTGTGTGTGTGTGTGTGTGTGTGTGTGTGTGTGTGTGTGTGTGTGTGTGTGTGTGTGTCATTACAAAATATAGCACTGTCCTCTATCGGTAAAGTTTTGAGCTAATTTGTAAACTACACTGCCAGTCCGCCACCTGACGATTGAATCCGGAACTAAATTAATAGATATGAACACGGCCATCTAGTGCAGGAATTTGTCATTATCATTATGTTGTTTGTCATAATCACAGTCACATTCCGTTGTTGAATTATATAAACATTAGCATCTTCTACTCATTAATTAGGTATTATATATATTTTTTAATACATTAACACGATATATGTCTAGATAAAGTACTTTCTTTCTTCTTTTTTTTTTTCTTCTTCTTTTAGTTCTACTTTTGAAATGAGACACGAGGCTTAAGACCCCTCCTATCACCCCCGCCCACCCACCCTTGCCCCCCCCCAACACCACCCCCATTACACCCATGATCTACCACTAAGATAAACTATAATATAAAAAACAAAATAGTGATGAGGGTTGCCAGCTCGTGTGTTTTTAGGAGCAGCGTTTCTTATACTTTCACTTCCTAAGTAGTTTCTCGTTCTAGTTATTTTTCTATTATTTTTTTTTATCATAATCTCTTCCGAGTTTACAGAGTGTGTCATCCAAGGGCGTGTGTGTGTGTGTGTGTGTGTGTGTGTGTGTGTGTGTGTGTGTGTGTGTGTGTGTGTGTGTGTGTGTGTGTGTGTGTGTGTGTGTGTGTGTGTGTGTGTGTGTGTGTGTGTGTTTTAGGCTATAAGGATTGTTGGAGGGGGGGAGGGGGTACACACACACACACACACACACACACACACACACACACACACACACACACACACACACACACACACACACACTAGAACAGGTTTCATTCACAAATCACACACACACACACACACACACACACACACACACACACACACACACACACACACACACACACACACACACACAGTACCATAGATATACACATTCTAACCCTAAATGCCTGTCACCTTGTGTTCTAAAGGGTGTGAGTGTCAATGATGGAGGATTAAACACCTTATATTAGCATTAGAATCCATTTAATACACTTCATTGTATTTATATTGTAATGATTATGTTTAGAATAAAAAAATATCGGTGATTTGTATTCGATTATCTGATTAAAAGTATTTGTATGCACTGAATAACCTCATGAATAAGTATTATATATCATTTTTTTTTTTGCTTTTTTTCATGGAGCAAGCGAACTTTTGTGAAGCTCGAATCCCGTTTAGCGTTCAGGCATCTTGAGAATATATTCCGTAAAGCTAATAACTAAACACTTACATACAACTAAAGGTTAACAATATACGTACAAAAAAAAATAAAAAAATATATATATATACGAATACATTATAATAGTTTCATAAGTGTGAATTAATAGCATATCTCATTACATTAACATGGATGAAAATAGATAAGTTTGTAGTAACATTGGAACACT
>JAPQNM010000017.1:7458818-7461318 GCA_029783475.1 Metacarcinus magister | reverse complement strand
CCCGCTTACCTTTCCTTACCTATCCTACCCTAACATTACCCTAACCTATCCTTACCTTGCCTTTACTACCCTAACCTTACCTAACCTACCCTAACCTATCCTTACCTTACCTATCCTACCCTAACCTTACCTAATCTTGCCTTAATTTGCCTATCCTACCCTAACCTTACCTTAGCTTACCTACCCTAACTTAACCTAACCTATCTTACCATAACCTCACCTAACCTATCCAACCCTGACCTTACCTAACCTAACCTACATATCTATTTACAAACCTGTATGCTCTTCTGTTTGTTCACTCGCTTGTTTCTTTACTTGCTACCTTCTAATCTACCTATCATCCATTATGCTTACCTACCTTCAGTCTTACACCCTTACCTATTTACCTAAATGAATGTGTAACTCTATTTAAGTAGCTGTATATTTCTCTTCCTTTCTTCCTTACCTCCTTACCTATCTGTCTATTTAATTTTCTTGCCTACCTGGATGCACTCTTACCCATTTACCTATTTACTTATATCCTTCTATGCGTGCCTGTCATATATTTTGCCTCATCCTCCCCCAACACCTACCTTTGCATGCCTCACGCAGGTAAACTCCCTTGACTTACGAGGGAGGTACGAGGGACCAGCCAGCCTCGCGTGACCACTGATCCAGGTGACCTAAAATAGCCAACACTCACCGTTCCTCCACGCCAGCGCCGCCCTGGGAGGACTCTGGCTCCCTTATGCAGGCGTGTCCTGCGGCAGAGAGGGAGGGCGACCGGTAGCAGCTTCTGTCACGTGGAGAAAAGGATAAACACTTGTAGTTTTCCTTCAATCCAATCACTCGCGCGTCCGTCACAGTTGTAATAATGTTCTCAAGGTAACGTACAAACACTTTCAGGTTTTCTTAAGCACTGAGACGCCATGACAAAACACGAGAGAGGCAATGACTAACTGATTGACTAGCTTCCTGTTGGGTTCTTTATCGCGGAGAAGCACCTGACTCGCTCCTTGTCCTCCTTCGCCTCGTCTGAACGCACCACGCGCACACACACCGACCTAACACCACAGCACAGCCACCACAGACCTCCTAACGCGACAACACACTCCCTCACTCTGTCCTTCCATCTGACATTTGGTCTCCCCGCACCTCACCTTGTCTTCTCACCCCCACTACCTCCTCCCCCACCATCCACCCCCACCACCATCACCTCCTCCTCCTCGTCCCTCTCCCTCCCTCTCTCCCTCCCTCGCACGGCCTCCCTCCCTAACACTTGCCTTAGAGCACTACCTCGTAAACTCTTTATTAGCTGACGTACTGTACTGCCTGTGTCTTCCCCTCGTCCCTTACCTTCAACGCTTACGATTCCCTTGTGATTTTTTTTTTAACTCTTTACTCAACCTTCCGACATCCCCCTTCCTTCCTATCTTCCCTTCCCATTGCTATTCCACTCCCATTCCAGTCCCCATCACCGTTACATCCGCTACCCTATGATATCGCCTCCTCCCCTCCCTCTTCCCCACCATACCAGCTCCTCCCCCTTCCCCCTCCCACCCCCTCCCCTCCCTCTGTATGTAAAGGCGAACAAGTGACCCCCAACCACCCATCCCACCCCCTTCCCCTTTCGAAATTTACCCTGAGAGACCGAGAGAGAGAGAGAGAGAGAGAGAGAGAGGAGAGAGAGAGAGAGAGAGAGAGAGAGAGAGAGAGAATCACGTCTCCATAGCTTCCGGTTAGCATACCTTAATGGAACTGGAGAGAGAGAGAGAGAGAGAGAGAGAGAGAGAGAGAGAGAGAGAGAGAGAGAGAGAGAGAGAGAGAGAGAGAGAGAGAGAGAGAGAGAGAGAGAGAGAGAGAGATTTACCTTTCCCCAGTCGACAGGTAATAATAGAATAATTAGCAGTGGAGGAGAATCAGGTAGGAAGAAGCTCAATTCAATTAGTTTTGGCTTACGATAGAGAAGGAGAGGAGAGAAAGGAGGGAAGGAGAGAAGGAGGGAAGGAGAGAAGGAGGGAGGGATGCTGGGAGAGAAAGGGAAGGAAGGACAATAGATCGAGATGAGAGGGAAGATAAAAATGATATAAAGGAAGAATACAAATGATGTAAATGGGAAAATAAGATAAAGAGAGAGAGAGAGAGAGAGAGAGAGAGAGAGAGAGAGAGAGAGAGAGAGAGAGAGAGAGAGAGAGAGAGAGAGAGGTAATGCAGAGCTGGTTTCTTGAAGGTCAACTAAGAAGGTCTGGCGCCGATCATGTACAATTAATTACAACAAAACACGGTCACATGACACCCCTTCCCCCCCTTCCCCCCCTTCCTCCCCCCCCCCTTCCTCACCCCTCTTTCCCCTCACTTCACCTCCCTTCCTCTGTTATGCATTCACCACCACCATCACCCCTAACCCTCCTCCTCCTCCTCCTCCTCTTCTTCTTTCCTTCCCCCCTCCCTCCCTTCCTCCCTCCCTCCCTTCCTTCCTCCCTCCCTCCTCCTCCAGTGACCTTGAAGGGATTGGGTAAAA
>JAPQNM010000017.1:7438818-7446318 GCA_029783475.1 Metacarcinus magister | reverse complement strand
CTCGAGATAATGTCACTTTATAGCCCGGGAAAAAATCTACAGAAATTACAGCGAACTTTCCCACTTAGCTCACCGACGACCTAGAGTGATAATAATGATAATGATGATAATGATGATGATGATGGTGGTGATGATAATAATGATGGTGATAATAATAGTAGTGTTGAAAAATAATGAGGTTATTTTTGTTATTTATTTTTAATTTTTGGTTACGTGTATTCAATGCTTTCCTGTTATTCTTTTTTTTTATTTTTTTATTTCTTATTCATTTTTATTTCTTTACTTACATACGAAGCCATTTATTCATTCATTTATTCATTTATTAATTCATTCATTTAAAAAGACTTAAACAAAATTAAACTGAATTATGCTTCATCGCTTTTTGGTAAGACTTTTTAACTATTAAATCCACCGCGTTTATGATTCACGGCAGAGGAGGAGGAAGAGGAGGAGGAGGAAGAGGAGGAGGAGAAAGAGGAGGAGGAGGAAGAGTTGTAGAGAGGGCGAGGACCTCAGAAAGCCGTTGGGTGGAGAGAAAGATTCCTCTCTTCCTTCCTCATTCTCTCTCTCTCTCTCTCTCTCTCTCTCTCTCTCTCTCTCTCTCTCTCTCTCTCTCTCTCTCTCTCTCTCTCTCTCTCATTACATTCCCCTCACGCTTTTCCTTCTTTTGTTTTCCCATTTCCTCTTCCATTTTTGGTATAAATTAAATCTCTCACTCTTTCTTTTCTCTTTTCTTTTATTCGTCTTCGTATTTTTGCATCAATATTTATTTAAAAGTCTAGTTCCTTCATGGTTTTTTTTTATTTGTATATATTTTGATTTTATTTAATTTATATATATATACATACATTTTTTTTCATTTTTCATTTTTTCTTTCTCATATATCAATTTACGTTTCAATTTACCTTTTCAATAAACCTGTCAATCACGCTGAGTTTTTTTTTCATATCGATTTTTATTTCACTGTATATCTGGTTCGAGCATCCCGTTAAGTGCTTTGGGGTGGAGGTGAAGCGAAGAGGAGGAAGAGGAAGAGGAGGAGGAGGAGGAGGAGGAGGAGGAGGAGGAGGAGGAGGAGGAGGAGGAGGAGGAGGAGGAGGAGGAGGAGATGTTTATACAATGATCTTAATGTACATATAAGAGTATACATGACCGGTTTATTTATGTACAGTTTGAATTTATAATGTAATTTAAAACTTTCTTTCTCTATCTATCATTCAGTGTGGACATTAAACTTTCCCACTCCTGTCTGTCTGTCTGTCTGTCTATCAATCTATTTGCTTGTCTGTCTGCATACCTAATTTGCTTTCATTCCTGTTCTTTTGTTAGTCTGTCTATTGTTCTGTCTTATTGTCTATCTGCTTACCTTTCTATATATTAAATCTGTCTTTCTTCCTGTTTATTTTTTTGACTGTCTGTTTTCTTCTTTGACTGTTTATATATTTTACTGTCTAATTCTTTGACTGTCTAATCATCTGACTGTGTATTTCTCTATTTCTTTTACTGTCTATCTATCTTTCTGTCCATCAAACTGTCAATCTATGTCTCTGTTTCTCCCTGTATCAATCTCTCTATCACTACATATATCTGCATGTCCCTTCGCATTCTGTTCTGTATTCCTGTCCTCACTGCATCGTCTGCCTTTGTTCAATTTACATACACGCAGGGTAGTTCCAGCGCTTTCCCTTCCCTTCCACCCCTTCCCCGCCCTTCCCCCTTAACTCCTGCATCCTTCCCCAGTTGTGTGACGGACAGGATGTGACAGGTGACGACGTGACGAGTAAGATGAAAACAGGTGCGGAGTGTGGCAGGTAGGAATGTGTTTTTAGTTAGAGAAAGGTTGTGTGTGTAATATTCTGGTTGTTGTTGAATGTGTCACCTGAAGATATAAGTGAAAAAGGTGTGAAAAAGAGGAAAGATAGATATATATTGAAGATGAATTTTATGGTATGTGTATTTATAGGTATGTTGAAAGTGTGTGAAGGGAAAGAAAGTTAAGGAAATAAGTTAATAAAAATTGAGGATACGAATAGTAGGTGGAGAAAAAAAAAAATTTAAACATGATATGAGATAAAGAAAATAAAACTGACAGGTGAGTGGTGGTAATTAAACCAAACCAAACAGGTGAGAAAGATAACACTAATAAAACACAGGTAAACTCAATCAGGTGAAAAATAAACAACACAAGAACACAACCTATCTTAAAACGAACTGACAACCTGAATCCTATTAATAAAAAAAAAATAACAGCAAAACATTGAATACGAGAAAAAATAAATAAATAAATAATATCAACTTAACATACAATTTCTTAACACTACTATTATTATTATTATCATCACCATCATTATTATCATCATTACTATCATTATTATTATTATCACCATCATTAAGCAGACAAATAATCAGTAAATACCTTTAATATAGTAATAAACTTAATAGACGTAACACACACTTGCAGGTAGGAAGGACTATTAATTAATGGAGCCTCGTAAGCCTGGAAGCGAGGTGATGCAACAGGTAAACGTTGTAACACCTGGACAAGCAATCAAGGTAATGGGAAGGTAGACAAGGAAAGGAAAGGAAGGAAAGGGATTGTGTGTGTTTATATCCGTTCATTCTATTCTTATTTCATCTCCTTTTCTGTTTTTTATTTATATTTAACATATTTTTCTTATCTTATCTATAATGGGAAAGTAGACAAGATAAGAAAGGATTTGTGTATATATCCGTTTATCTTATTCTTATTTCACCTCCTTTTCTATTTTTTATTCATATTTCACCTGCTATTTTTTCTTCTATATTTATCTCTTTGTTTATTTATCTATCTGTCTGTCTGTCTACTAAATTCAGCTTTTCTTCACTCTCTTTACAGGTGAGGTGAGAAGGAGTCCTTTTCTGGGGTGTTTTACGTCCCAATTACCTGAGTGGTGTTGTGTGTCTCTAAGGTGACTCCGCCCTTACCTACCTACCACTCCCTTACTCCTTTACTCTCCCTTTCTCCCTTCGTCTTCCTCTCCTTTTCCTTCTCTCCCTCTATTTCTCTTTCCCTCTCCCTCCCTCTACCTCTTTCCCTTTCCCTTACTCCCTTTCCTTTTCTCTCTTCCTCTCCCTTCCTCCATTTTTCTCTCCCTCCCTTTCTCTCTTCCTACCTTTCTTTCCCTCTTTCTCTCTCCCTCCTGAAAGTCATCTCGTTACCTCTTCTTGGTGAGTGAACGTTTGAAAAATAATGCTTGGTGTTAAAAAAATATATAGTAAGGTTTTTGTTTTGTTTTTTGTTTTGCAAGTTAACGTTGTTTTTTTTTTATGACAAAGTGTGACTCGTTAGACTAATTGTAATCTACGAGTCAACGTTTGTTTGAATAAAGAAGAAAACTAAATAAAAGAAACTCAGAATCATTCATAAATCTATAAGTTTTGGGTTTTGTGTGTTTTTTTGAGAAGCTAACGTTTGACAGACAGACGAGTTGTAGCAGGGCAGGGCAGGGCAAGGTAGGGCAGGACAGGGCAGGGCAGGGCAGGGAAGGGTAGGGGAGGGCAGGGCAGGACAGGGCAGGGCAGAACAGGGCAGAGAGGGGAGGGCAGGGCAAGGCAAGGTAGGGCAGTAATGTAATTGATGTGTTGATATAATTACTGTTTGCATTGTGAAGGTAAACGTTTCAGGGGCAAATCACGTTAATTATTCACCAACTCAACTCCAGAACGATATGACTTCAAAAAAAAAAAGAAGAAAAAGAAAAAAAAAGTGGATTTACCGTTTACATAAAGAAGGATAAGTTTGATATTTTGTTTATGTTTTTGTATTGTTGTTGTTATTATTATTATTATTATTATTGTTGACTTCTTATAATGAGAGAGAGAGAGAGAGAGAGAGAGAGAGAGAGAGAGAGAGAGAGAGAGAGAGAGAGAGAGAGAGAGAGAGAGAGAGAGAGAGAGAGAGAGAGAGACGCAAGGAAGTGGAAAGAGCGTCCTCGTGCCAAATATTCCTTCTCCTCCTCCTCCTCCTCCTCCTCCTCCTCCTCCTCCTCCTCCTCCTCCTCGTCCTCTTCTCAAGAATAGGAGGATAAGACAAGTCACGGGCGGACGTGTACAAGAGGCGAAGTAAGTAATAGATAAATAATGAATAAAGGAAGGAAGAAGAGAAAAAGAAAGAAAAAAAGGGAGAGAAAGAGAATATTAGATAAATAAAGAGAGGAGAAAGGAAGGAAGAGAGAAATAAAGAGAGAGAGAATATAATATAAAGAAAAAGAGCTGAAAGGAAGAATAAGTAATAAAAAGGAAAGAAGAAAAAAGAAGGAAAAGATACAATAAGTTAAAATAAAACTAAGAGGAAGGAAATTTAATATGTAATGGCGCGTGATGAGGAGGAGGAAGAGGAAGAGGAGGAGGAGGAGGAGGAGGAGGAGGAGGAGGAGGAGGAGGAGGAGGAGGAGGAGGAAGGAAAGAAAAACATTTATACAGAAAAAAATAAAGAGAAACCAAATAATGAAAGATAAAAATGAGAGGTAAGATGGAGGAAGCGATAAATAAGGGAAGAGGAAGAAGAGGAGGAAGAAGAAGAAGAGGAGGAAGGAGAGGAAGAAAAAATGAAGAGAAGCTTGAAGACAACTAAACAACTTACCTCATAAACGTAACGACCTTGTAGACTTAACAAGAGGAGGAGGAGGAGGAGGAGGAGGAGGAGGAGGAGGAGGAGGAGGAGAAAAAGAAAAAAAATATGAAGAAGAAGAAGAAAATGTAAAGAAAGAATTTAACACAACTTTAAAATAGAAATTGAGGGAAAAAATAAAGAGGACAAAGGAAGGTTGCACGAGAGAGAGAGAGAGAGAGAGAGAGAGAGAGAGAGAGAGAGAGAGAGAGAGAGAGAGAGAGAGAGAGAGAGAGAGAGGGGGGGATGGTGGCTGGCGTGAATTACCTGAAACGAAAAGAGAAAGACAAGAATTAGATAATATTTAGATAAAACCATTCTATCATCTCTCACTCTCACTCTCTCTCTCTCTCTCTCTCTCTCTCTCTCTCTCTCTCTCTCTCTCTCTCTCTCTCTCTCTCATTAATATTTTCCTCCCATTATAAAGAAAATACTTAGAATATAAACCTTTTAAGTCATATTTTTCCTTAGTAAATATAAACGTGTAATAGTGATTCCTTCTATGAGTCAAGTGCTTCCAAACGAGACTCGATTCTGTCCTGCTTAGTGATTCATGATATTAATAGATTCACGAATAAGCAGGAAAAGAGAGAACAAAAATTAGAACGAAAGAAAAAAAAGAATGTTAAATGTATTCGTGTGTTAATTTCAGTTTTTCTTTGTCTTGCGTATTCTGTCTTTTCTTCCTTTCTATCAATTATTTTTCTATGTATCAATTTTTCTTTATTCTTTTTTTTTCGTTATGTTAAGAAAGTTAATTGTATTCTTGTGTTAATTCGGTTTTTCTTTGTCTTTCGTTCTATCAATCAATCAATCTATATACTTATCTATCTATCATTTTCCTTATATTTTTTTCCTTATATTACGTGTACGAGCGGCACAACCTCATGAATAATAAGAAAAAAACGAATTAATTCATTATATTCTTACATGAATTCCATTTTTTTCTTTGTCTTCCTTTCTTTCAATCAATCAATGTACCTTTATTTATTTTTTCTATATTCATTTTCCTTATATTACGTGTACAAGCATCACAACCTCACATTAACAACACAGTAATGCTCAGTAACACACTAGCAACACAACACAACACAACACAACACAACACACAGGCGAACCAACACACACACACCTTGATTTACCATCTTCACCTGTCTTAATTAACCTAACAAACAGTGCATTAACCCACCGGGCACTACTCCCCCTTGAGGCGACAAGAGGGGAAGAAGGGAGGGGAAGGAGGGAGGGGAAGAAGGGGAGGGAGGGAGGGGAAGGGAAGTGTTAGGAGGGAATAAGAACCAAACTTAAGTGTGACCTAAGGCAACAAAGGCAATTTTCTGCTGCGGGTCAACTTGCGGTCAAGGGGAAGAGGGGGGAAGGGGGGAAGGGGGGAAGGAAGAGGGGGGGAAGAGGGAGAAATGACCTTGCTCTCTCGAGTTGATTTGTGTCCGGTAAAGAATTTCAGATATTTCCTTTTGTCCTCTCTCTCTCTCTCTCTCTCTCTCTCTCTCTCTCTCTCTCTCTCTCTCTCTCTCTCTCTCTCTCTCTCTCTCTCTCTCTCTCTCTCTCTCCTGACGTCACCTTCAGGAGGGAAAGGAAAAGGTCATTCAGAGGTGGTTCGAGGTCGTCACCATTCCTACGAAGACGAACCGTGGGAAGAACCGTGATCCTCCTCCTCCTCCTCCTCCTCCTCCTCCTCTTCCTCCTCCTCGTAATCCTCCGCCTCCTTCTCCTTCTTCTTCAAATCCTCTTAACCGCCTTTTGTGTGTGTGTTTAAGTTGTTTTTTTTGTGTGTGTGTTTAAGTGTGTGTGTGTGTGTGTGTGTGTGTGTGTGTGTGTGTGTGTGTGTGTGTGTGTGTGTAATGAAGATAAATGAACGTGTACACACCCACACACACACACACACACACACACACACACACACACACACACACGTACAGCAAGGATTATGAAAGTAAAAATACAATGATGACAAGGACGCAAGATAATAACGCTAATGATAATGATAATGATAATGATAATGATAATGATAATGATGATGATGATAAAGATGATGAGAGTAGAAATATAAGAAAAATTTAGTTCAATATTTCTTTTACATTACTATCTACTAACCTATCTAGACCACGTTTTTTCCTCCATTGTCAATCATTGTCCATCATTTCTCCTTGAAGCTCATAATACAATCTACTCTTGAAACACTCTATACACTCACCCACTCCAGACACTCCACACAGACCAATTACTCCATCTATTGTATTCAGATCTCTCTCTCTCTCTCTCTCTCTCTCTCTCTCTCTCTCTCTCTCTCTCTCTCTCTCTCTCTCTCTCTCTCTCTCTCTCTCTCTCTCTCTCTCTCTCTCTCTCATAAACTTTCCTAACACACTATTTATTCAGCTGCATAACTTTCTCTCTCCTCATATCTCCTCTCTATATCAAATCCAAAAATGCTTCATATTTCTCTCTCTCTCTCTCTGTCTCTCTCTCTCTCTCTCTCTCTCTCTCTCTCTCTCTCTCTCTCTCTCTCTCTCTCTCTCTCTCTCTCTCTCTCTCTCTCTCTCTCTCTCTCTTGTATATTTTTATTATAAACTACTATTACAACCTTGAGTTTATCTTCTTTATTTAATTGCTGTTTTTTTACCATTGAAATCATAATCCTAATCCCATTAACTCTTTGATACCATTGATCTAACACCATTATAAGTATCGCTTCTTAATTTAGCACCACAGAGAAACACAATTATTCTGGGGTTTATATTAATTGTATTTAATATATATTATTTCTTACCTCCCCGTTGACATTTAGATGGAAAAACATAATCATTTAAGTGTTCTTCTTTTTATATTCATCA
>JAPQNM010000017.1:7428818-7431318 GCA_029783475.1 Metacarcinus magister | reverse complement strand
CCTCACCTTTTTCACAAACAGATTCAAAATAAGCACTCAATTTTTATGATGAACTCACCCTCCTAATGAATAAAAAAAAATAAATAAAAAAAATATAATATTAAAAAACAAAATCATCCTACTGGTAAAAATTCCAACACGTCAACAAAATAAAAAAAAGAAAAAAAGAAAAAATATAAATAAAAAAAAACTGAAAAATCACGACATGAAAAGCTTTAAAAAAAAAAACTGGTAAAAAACAAACTCATAAAGAGATGCGTGTTATATATCAATATCCTCTCTCTCTCTCTCTCTCTCTCTCTCTCTCTCTCTCTCTCTCTCTCTCTCTCTCTCTCTCTTTATTACCCTCTGTGTGCCTCGCTTCGGCCGTGTTATTATTATTGTTATTATTATTATTATGTTTATAGATCAGAGCCGCTTTGACGCCGCTTGTCACGCCATCTGTTGACGGAAAACTGCGACGCAAATGTTGAAAATTAGTCCAGAAAATAAAGAAAATAATAATAATAAAAAGAATAATGCAAGGCGTGAAATAAGGAAAAATAAATTGAAAAAGAAGAGAAGTTAGATTACAATATTTGATAGAAAGAAAGAAAAAGGGAAAGAAAAATAAAAGCAAAAGAGAGGAGGAAAGAAAGTAAGGAAAAAGATATATAAGGAAGAGGTCAACTACGTCCAAGAAATAAATAAATACAGAATTTGCATAAAGTAAAAGTAATCAGTGGATAAATAGATACATAAATAAATAATTGAATAGACACAACAGACAAATGAGAGAGAGAGAGAGAGAGAGAGAGAGAGGAGAGAGAGAGAGAGAGAGAGAGAGAGAGAGAGAGAGAGAGAGAGAGAGAGAGAGAGAGAGAGAAAATGAAACCGAGAGAAAGAAAGAGACCGAGACTAGAGACACAACCAGATTTTCCCAGCGCACCAAAAATATGGGTCACACTAGATGAATGTGAGGATAGGAAGGAGAGACGCCAGGGTGACGGAATGACTGCTAGTGTGACGGAATGACTGCTAGTGTGACGGAATGACGGCTAGGGTGACGGAGAGACGGCTAGGGTGAGGATAGAACGGTCAGGTGTAGTGGAAGGACGCGTACAAACAGGTAACGAGGAGTCAGATAAGGCAAGGTATGGGCAGGTAAGGTAATTGGAATGCTAGAGAGAGAGAGAGAGAGAGAGAGAGAGAGAGAGAGAGAGAGAGAGAGAGAGAGAGAGAGAGAGAGAGAGAGAGAGAGAGAGAGAGAGAGAGAGAGAGAGAGAGAGGAAAGGAGGGCAAACAGGTAGAAAGGAAGAGGCAACAGTGGAAACGGAAGGAGGGAAGGAAAGAAAGAGACAAAGAGAAAGAGAGAAAGAGAGAGAGAAAGAGAGTAAACAGGTGTAGAGGTGGGCCAAGGCAGGTTAATGAGAGGAACAGGTAAGGAAAGAGAAGTAAATATGTTGTCCCAAGTATTCAGACAGGTAATTCCCCTGTCTGTCTCTGTCTCTCTCTCTCTCTCTCTCTCTCTCTCTCTCTCTCTCTCTCTCTCTCTCTCTCTCTCTCTCTCTCTCTCTCTCTCTCTCTCTCTCATGGGTTATACAGGCGCCATGAAGTCCGGAGGAAGGTCTAAGAATTCAACCATCTCCTCCTCCTCCTCCTCCTCCTCCTCCTCCTCCTCCTCCTCCTCCTCCTCCTCCTCCTCCTCCTCCTCCTCTATCTATCTATCTATCGCGTGCATCAGAGAAGTGTGAAGTAATCTGGCTATTGACGTCAAACTCAACTGAAAGAAAAAATCAATGTTTCAGGAAAACCTTATGACGATTGAAGATTGACGTAAATTACCAGTGAGTGTGTTAAGTAAAAAGTATATAATGCGATTAGGAATTACCTCTGATGTAAGGCACGGGGAGAGAGAGAGAGAGAGAGAGAGGGAAAAAAAAGAGTGAGAATACAGAAAACTAAGTCAGGTACACACACACACACACATCCACCGCGCTCCCCTCAACTATAAACTCTACGGACTTGCCAAGACAGGTTTCACTCCCATGACTTTTTCACCTTTCCAGAACACGAACGAACTGGAACGAAGCATCCAGGCAAACGTGTTCCAGGAAAGAAAAAGGAGAAGTAAAAAGGGGAAGGGAGAGAGGAAATGAAGGGAGAATAGAGAGGGAAGGAAGGGGAGGGAGAGAGGGAATTGAGGGAGAAGAGAGAAGGAAGGCAGGGAAGGGAGAGAAAGAAGGAGGGGAGGGAGGGTATGAAGAGGAAGGAGAGAGGGAATGGAGGGAGAAGAGAGGAGGAATGTGTCATAGAGGAAACCATGTATAGATCAAAAAGTGAGAGAGAAAAAAAAAAGAGAGATAGATGTTTATGAGAGTGAAGAAATACAGAAAATAATAATAATAAAAAATTGCATAGTCTTATTTCTTTTATTATATAGCATTAAGTATGGCAATATCATTATTATTATCATCATCATCAGTAGTAGTAGTAGTAGTAGTAGTAGTAGTAGTAGTAG
>JAPQNM010000017.1:7420545-7423718 GCA_029783475.1 Metacarcinus magister | reverse complement strand
CCCCTGCCCGTGACCCCCCCTTTTTTTTTTTTTTTCTTATTCCTATCTTTCCCTTCCTTCCTTCCTTCCTTCCTTCCTTCCTTCTTTTATTAATTCTTCTCCTCTTTCATATTTTTTTTTTATCAGTTATTCCCTTATTACCCTTCTTATATTTTTTTACTAATTCTTTATATTCCCCTACGACTTATTCCTTCCTACTTCTCCTCCTTTTCCTCCTCCTCCTCCTTCTCCTTTTCCTCCTTACCTCCTTCTCCTTCTCTTCCTGATTTCCTCCTTCTCTCTAGTTGGCTTTACCTGTAAGGAAGAAAAAGAAAACAAAAATTAATATACAATAATAATAATAATGATAATAATAATAATAATAATAATAATAATAATAACAACCGTTATTATTATTATTATTATTATTATTACCATTACTTAAAAGCAATATGCCCTTCTTGCTTTCATTCACCTTCCCCTTGTGTATATAAACCAAATTATTAACAGATTGAATACTCTCTCTCTCTCTCTCTCTCTCTCTCTCTCTCTCTCTCTCTCTCTCTCTCTCTCTCTCTCTCTCTCTCTCTCTTTGTTGTTGTTGTTGCAAAGTTCTGTCGTTATTTTTATGCCAGACTTCTTGTTTAGTTGCAACAGTTATTCTTACTTTTGTTATATTTTTTTGTGTGTATCTATACATTGTAAAGTATAGTTCTGATGTTCGTCTCTCTCTCTTTCTCTCTCTCTCTCTCTCTCTCTCTCTCTCTCTCTCTCTCTCTCTCTCTCTCTCTCTCTCTCTCTCTCTCCTCTCTCTCTCTCTCTCTCTCTCTCTCTCTCCCCAAATCTTCGTCTATTCCTGGATTTCTTCTTCCAAAGTCGTTTTACATTTCATCTCAATCCTCTACTTTGCATACATGGTGTGTGTGTGTGTGTGTGTGTGTGTGTGTGTGTGTGTGTGTGTGTGTGTGTGTGTGTGTGTGTGTGTGTGTGTGTGTGTGTGAGTGTGTGTGGCTAACATTTTACAGTCATCTAAGTCAATATTAGTATCATCTTCACCTTTATCATATCTCTCTCTCTCTCTCTCTCTCTCTCTCTCTCTCTCTCTCTCTCTCTCTCTCTCTCTCTCTCTCTCTCTCTCTCTCTCTCTCTCTCTCGTGCATTAACAATAGTAGTGTCAAGGATAACTTTTTCTTTTATGGTGTCAATGTTACTCTTAAGATTTTGTGTCAACTTCAGAAATGTAGAAACTTGCTTGATAATAATAATAATAATAATAATAATAATAATAATAATAATAATGATAATAAATAATGATAATGATAAAGTGAAGGATTAGAATCATACTTTCTCATCTCATTTTCTCTTCTCTTTGCTCTTTTGCATAGTAACTACCTCTTCCTCCTCCTCTTCTTCTTCTTCCTCCTCCTCCTCACTACTGACTCTGTCACCGGTGCCAATGGCTATGGAAGTTATTTATTTTCATTCTTAAATGCTGCTGCATCAAGATAAGGCTCACTAGAATTAGGTATATAGAGGCAGAAAACAATTCAATTCCCACTGCTCGCTCGGTCATGAGCGGCCGATCAAAATCTTCACTACTGACTGTCACCGGTGCCAATGGCTATGGAAGTTATTTATTTTCATTCTTAAATGCTGCTGCATCAAGATAAGGCTCATTAGAATTAGGTATATAGAGGCAGAAAACAATTCAATTCCCACCGCTCGCTCGGTCATGACCGGCCGATCAAAATCTTCACTACTGACTCTGTCACCGGTGCCAATGGCTATGGAAGTTATTTATTTTCATTCTTAAATGCTGCTGCATCAAGATAAGGCTCCCTAGAATTAGGTATATAGAGGCAGAAAACAATTCAATTCCCACCGCTCGCTCAGTCATGACCGGCCAATCAAAATCTTCACTACTGACTCTGTCACCGGTGCCAATGGCTATGGAAATTATTTATTTTCATTCTTAAATGCTGCTGCATCAAGATAAGGCTCCCTAGAATTAGGTATATAGAGGCAGAAAACAATTCAATTCCCACCGCTCGCTCAGTCATGACCGGCCAATCAAAATCTTCACTACTGACTCTGTCACCGGTGCCAATGGCTATGGAAGTTATTTATTTTCATTCTTAAATGCTGCTGCATCAAGATAAGGCTCACTAGAATTAGGTATATAGAGGCAGAAAACAATTCAATTCCCACCGCTCGCTCGGTCATGACCGGCCGATCAAAATCTTCACTACTGACTCTGTCACCGGTGCCAATGGCTATGGAAGTTATTTATTTTCATTCTTAAATGCTGCTGCATCAAGATAAGGCTCCCTAGAATTAGGTATATAGAGGCAGAAAACAATTCAATTCCCACCGCTCGCTCAGTCATGACCGGCCAATCAAAATCTTCACTACTGACTCTGTCACCGGTGCCAATGGCTATGGAAGTTATTTATTTTCATTCTTAAATGCTGCTGCATCAAGATAAGGCTCCCTAGAATTAGGTATATAGAGGCAGAAAACAATTCAATTCCCACCGCTCGCTCAGTCATGACCGGCCAATCAAAATCTTCACTACTGACTCTGTCACCGGTGCCAATGGCTATGGAAGTTATTTATTTTCATTCTTAAATGCTGCTGCATCAAGATAAGGCTCCCTAGAATTAGGTATATAGAGGCAGAAAACAATTCAATTCCCACCGCTCGCTCAGTCATGACCGGCCAATCAAAATCTTCACTACTGACTCTGTCACCGGTGCCAATGGCTATGGAAGTTATTTATTTTCATTCTTAAATGCTGCTGCATCAAGATAAGGCTCACTAGAATTAGGTATATAGAGGCAGAAAACAATTCAATTCCCACCGCTCGCTCGGTCATGACCGGCCGATCAAAATCTTCACTACTGACTCTGTCACCGGTGCCAATGGCTATGGAAGTTATTTATTTTCATTCTTAAATGCTGCTGCATCAAGATAAGGCTCACTAGAATTAGGTATATAGAGGCAGAAAACAATTCAATTCCCACCGCTCGCTCGGTCATGACCGGCCGATCAAAATCTTCACTACTGACTCTGTCACCGGTGCCAATGGCTATGGAAGTTATTTATTTTCATTCTTAAATGCTGCTGCATCAAGATAAGGCTCACTAGAATTAGGTATATAGAGGCAGAAAACAATTCAATTCCCACCGCTCGCT
>JAPQNM010000017.1:7355545-7390545 GCA_029783475.1 Metacarcinus magister | reverse complement strand
ACACACACACACACACACTTATATTACCATTGATAAGTTGTGGGAAATATCTTCCACAGGAATATATGGGTTGTGAGATTACTTCAGTGAAGTCTGGTATTGGGAATTGTTAATATCGAAGCTGCTTCGACGAGGAGGTGTTAGGAGTCCGAGTTGCTTCGGTGAAGCTTATTCGAACCGCGTCCAAGAGGGAAGGGTTTACGGCAGTCGTGGGTAGAGTCCCACACTGAATACAGCGGTGAGCATATTATTACTCCACAAGGATTACGTGTGGATGACCGGAGTTTTACCTACGTGGATATCTACTATTACTACGGCAGCTACTACTACTACTACTACTACTACTACTACTACTGCTGCTGAATGAAGGGACCCCGGCTCACCACTGCTACGTTCGCTACCTGTAGGTAATCTCTTAACTCCTCTGGCCAGTAGGTAGGATGAGTTAGTGACAGGGTTTGCGTTACGATGCGGGAGAAATAAAGAAAAAAAGGTGAGGCGCTTATAACTCTTACGACAACGTTTTTGTTATAATGCCGTAATCTACTATTAATTGTTATTTAACAAGGTAGTAATAACGCCCCCCTTCCACTTTTACAGAAGTTCTCCTCCATAGCCGTCACACGTGCATCAGACCGTGAGTAGTCAACACGTGTAGTTCATAATTCTTTACAATATATTTGCGTGAAACCTAGCGAGAGAACTTATCATAATATATACTTAGTTTTCACGACATAAGTATAGAATAAAAATAAAATAAAAATAAAATATCTCAACTATTTTATATATATGAGTAAATTTTTTCTATTTCCTATTATCATTTTCCATATATTTCCAGTTTTGTTTTGTTTTCCTGTTCATAGATCCAGGAAAAAGGATGTTTGTGTCCACTGGAATGTGAGAGTAACAAGGAAAAAGTTATGTTTTGCCTCTAGATTTTCTTTCCTGATTTTCCTGCTTTCCTTCTTTTTAAACTCTATACTACAATCACTATTTTGTATTATATTTAGCACTACTACAACTACTACTGCTGCTGCTACTTCTATTACTGCTACTTCTATTACTGCTACTTCTATTACTGCTACTTCTATTACTGCTACTTCTATTACTGCTACTACTACTACTACTACTTCTACTACTTACTACTACTACTACTACTACTACTACTACTAAACTCTATTAAAAAATCGAAGGCGGACGATGCCTCGCCTTTCCTGCCCCCTCTTACCCTGAGAATGGCTGCTGAAATGATAGGTGGAGCGTCATTAGTTTGGATTCATTTTGGTGATCAGTATATGTGGGCTGGGGGTAATTTTGTTCACAATAATTAACTTTTCATTTCAATTCTAGTGGACATTTTCGGACCACATAATCAAAAATTCCTTACCGTCACAGATACGTGAAAAATGACTTCAATAAAACTTTTAGATATTCCAATTTACAGTAATATTAGTTCAAAAAGTGTTCGTGTATGACAAACAGTTTTAACGGCAGTAGCAAAAAACCTTCTACCCTATACCTGAAGGGTTTAAAGGGGGGGAAGGGGTTAAGAGGGGGGTAATGATGAAAATAAGTCCAGATTCGTGTTCAGCATGACCAAAAACATCATTGTAACAATTTTCATGAGATTCGGAGGTGTTGAGTTTCCGCGGCGCACAGCAAGAGTAGACAAGAGTAAAATGGTGAGGTTAGGTTAGCTGTGGTGCCACATCTATTACTAAACCGGACCAAATACCATACACACTCGCTAATACTATATACTTAATGTAGTATTATAGTATATATATTATTAGTATAGTATTATAGTAGTATAGTATATAGTATTAGTGAGTGTGTATGGTATTTGGTCTGGTTCAGTAATAGATGTGGCACCACGGCTAACCTAACCTCACCATTTTACTCTTGTCTACTCGTGCTGTGCGCCGCGGAAACTCAACACCTCCGAATCTCATGAAAACTGTTACAATGATGTTTTAGGTCATGCTAAACATGAATCTGAACTTATTTGCATCATTACCCGCCCCCCTTAACCCCTTCCCCCACTTAACCCCTTCAGGTATAGGGTAGAAGGTTTTTTGCTACTGCTGTTAAAACTGTTTGTCATACACGAACACTTTTTAAACTAATTCTACTGTAAATTAGAATATCTAAAAGTTTTATTGAAGTCATTTTTCACGTATCTGTGACGGTAAGGAATTTTTGATTTTGTGGTCCGAAAACGTCCACCAGAATTGAGGTCGAATATGTTTTTGTCATTTTCCTACGAAACTATTACTCTTACAGGAAAAAGGATTAGAAACAAAGTTATGCAACTTGAAAAGATCTATCGATTGATTTCATCACATTTCCAATATCTATTATACCTTCGGAGAAAAGTTAATTATTGTGAACAAAATTAATGTTTTCTTTTTTCAATTCTTACATCTATACATATGTTCCAATTCCATATCACTATAGCTCAAAAGAACGCGCGTGTCCTGCTCTTTCTTTTATATTCCATACTTTTTTTACGTAAATCTCATAGTTTTCGAGTTATTTCAAAATACATGATTTCTCCCAAAAAATCTGAGGTGGTACCCTTGGAAATTTCATGAAAATTTCCACACCTCGGAATTTCATGAAAATTTGTACATAAAGGTTTTCAGTCATACTGAACACGAATCTGGACTCAGTTTAATCATTACTATAGTATCAAACATAAAAAAATATATAGAAAAAAATAAGAGATACTAGAAATACTTTCATTATTCCCGTTACCATCACCTCATATTCATTATTATTATTATTATAGTATAGTATTATAGTATAGTGTGTGTGTGTGTGTGTGTGTGTGTGTGTGTGTGTGTGTGTGTGTGTGTGTGTGTGTGTGTGTGTGATAGACAGGCTGACCCCTACCCCTCCCAAAATCCTTCCTTCCCCCTTCTTATTATTTTTTTTTCCATCACTCATTATTACTCTCCAGATCGCATTATACTGATATTTTTTGACACTTATTGTTAGCTAATTTATTCACGATGACATTTTAGTTTCCTTTTTGAAGTATAAGACTTCATACAAGGAAATATTAAGGAAACAATGAAGTGATATCAGTTGTCTAATATTTCCCGACACTCAGCCTGTCACTGCCAAGCAATCATCTAGCACGGTGTGGTGATGGCCAGCCTTTTAACCCAGTAGAAGCGACATCATCCGCCTTCGATTTTTATATAGAGTAATAGTATGCGTTAGATAACATTTTCTTTATAGTTACTGGTTATTAGTTGCATTTTCTTCAATAATGTGAAAAGAAAATATAAAAAGTAACCGTCGACTATGATAATTTAGATGGAGCCAGAATAATGACTAGGCTAATATAATTACATCTCAGTACACTTATATTTTGCATTCCTCTAGCCTAGGACACCTATAGAGGGGATACTGTTATCTATTTATCTATTCTTTATCTATTTTCAACGGTAATGGTATATGTAACAATTAAACCAGACTATAAATTCAGGTACGCGTTTATAAAGTAAAGAATATTTATTTATATCTTAATATTAAATTCTAGCTTTTAAATCGCACTCTTTAAAGTACTCAAATACAGTTGACTTCTTCTGTATCCTTCCTGTTATGCACACACATGAATTTGTTAGATAATAATGATAATATAGATGGAAAAAGATAAGAAAAAAAAGTATTACACCTCTATGCGTATTGAAAAGAGCGATAAGTGGTTCTTTTATGCTTACATAACGTCATCATTATCTATCAATCACCTCAATACTTAAATAACTATGCAGATTTAAGGATTAGTATATATAAATAAACTTTTTTTGGTATTCTTTCGTAACATTTTCTTCTATTTAAACAGTCGATCATGAAAAATACTATAATTAACTGTTATCATATATTTTCTCATATATTTTCTTCTCAGTTTCCCTCCAAAACCACTTGTTTGTTGTTATTTTATATATATATATTTTAAAAACTAGTCATAACAAATTCTGTATACACTTCTTTCATGTATTTTTCTCATGTTAAATTTCTTCTCTCAAAAATTCCGTTGATAAATCGCCTTCCGGTCAGAGCCATTTTGGATTTTAAACGCAGCGGAAGGAGCAGGTCACGGCTCTCTTATTATTAATTTATATCGTTATTATCATTGTTCCCATCTTATTTAAGTGATTCCGAGGATTCAGCTTGACGTGATGAACAAATTAGGTAAATATAAATCGTCTTAATTGTGTCATATATGGAAATAACACTATTATTATATCATTATTCATTCTATTATATAATTATCGTTATTATCTATTAACTATATGTTGTATATATATATATATATATATATATATATATATATATATATATATATATATATATATATATATATATATTTAACGAGGTGATGATGTAGTTTCATGTTTATAATTATTACTGGTATTATTATTATTATTTTTATTACCATATTGTGTATTATTTATTCTCGTTTTTCTTCCTCGTTCCTTTATGCTTCTATTTATCCACGTTACATTTATTTATATATATTCTTTCTTGTACTTTTCTTTATTTGTTATCACTAATTCTCTTACTTCCATTATTTATCAACCTTTTCTTTTAACCTTTCACTTATATTATTACTTCTTTTTATGTTTACACAAGCTGTTTTCTCTTTAGTTTATACTTTTTAATCTCTTGTAACATATGAAACAAAAGTGCAATATTTTTATTATTTTATTCTAATACATAGACAACTGGATATAACTTTTTATGGGTTACTTATTTTATTATTTATATCCTGTTATTATAGGTAAGTGAAGCCTATTATTATTATTATTATTATTATTATTATTATTAGAAAAAATTACAAAAATACACCATGTGTTGAGATCAATTCTACACATCCACGAGGGTCTGTAAGATGGTTAAACGTGTTGTAAGGCATAGTTATGAACTGCTTTGAACTGTAACAGTCATTACAAGAATATACGCTGAAGTTAAGACTATATGTGTTCCTTACGGGTAAATGTGTCGTGTGTAGGAGTATACCCGGGTTACTGATAGCTATCATATCCTCTTGATGGAGCTTGACACTGCAATAAAAGTACTGCATTACATTTTTTTAATGAAAATAAATCACTTCCATAGCCATTGGCACCGGTGACAGCCAGTAGTGTTTTAACCCAAATAAATTCCTTTATAGAAATAAAAGTTGCTAGTGAAATTAACTGAAACTAAACTGAACGTCTTACATTATTCCTATGTACAACATAGTTTAAAAAGAACAAAATCGAAGAGGAAAAAAAATCAAAAATTTCCCGAAGTAGCAAAAGTGACCGAAATACATCATAGGTTGAGATCAATTCTACACATCCACGAGGGTCTTTAAGATGGTTAATTGTGTTGTAAGGCATAGTTATGAACTGCTTTGAACTGTAACAGTCATTACAAGAATATACGCTGAAGTTAAGACTATATGTGTTCCTTACGGGTAAATGTGTCGTGTGTAGGAGTATACCCGGGTTACTGATAGCTATCATATCCTCTTGATGGAGCTTGACACTGCAATAAAAGTACTGCATTACATTTTTTTAATGAAAATAAATCACTTCCATAGCCATTGGCACCGGTGACAGCCAGTAGTGAAAATTTTGATCGGCCGGTCATGACCGAGCGAGCGGTGGGAATTGAGTTGTTTTCTGCCTCTATATACCTAATTCTAGTGAGCCTTATCTTGATGCAGCAGCATTTAAGAAGGTCAGAGGAAGGTTATGTATACTACAGGAGTATTCAAACAGACTCTGCCATCCTGAAATAGTGTATAAAAACTGGTTTTTGATATCATTAAACAAATAATATTACCTTTTAAGCTAAGATACCAATTGAACAAAGTGCTTTGTTTATTAGTTGGTAATTTCATAAGGAATATCTGATATCTTTTCCATCAACATTGGTAAAGTATTAGATCCACCATACTGATTGTATCATCTGTTTTAACCCAAATAAATTCCTTTATAGAAATAAAAGTTGCTAGTGAAATTAACTGAAACTAAACTGAACGTCTTACATTATTCCTATGTACAACATAGTTTAAAAAGAACAAAATCGAAGAGGAAAAAAAATCAAAAATTTCCCGAAGTAGCAAAAGTGACCGAAATACATCATAGGTTGAGATCAATTCTACACATCCACGAGGGTCTTTAAGATGGTTAATTGTGTTGTAAGGCATAGTTATGAACTGCTTTGAACTGTAACAGTCATTACAAGAATATACGCTGAAGTTAAGACTATATGTGTTCCTTACGGGTAAATGTGTCGTGTGTAGGAGTATACCCGGGTTACTGATAGCTATCATATCCTCTTGATGGAGCTTGACACTGCAATAAAAGTACTGCATTACATTTTTTTAATGAAAATAAATCACTTCCATAGCCATTGGCACCGGTGACAGCCAGTAGTGTTTTAACCCAAATAAATTCCTTTATAGAAATAAAAGTTGCTAGTGAAATTAACTGAAACTAAACTGAACGTCTTACATTATTCCTATGTACAACATAGTTTAAAAAGAACAAAATCGAAGAGGAAAAAAAATCAAAAATTTCCCGAAGTAGCAAAAGTGACCGAAATACATCATAGGTTGAGATCAATTCTACACATCCACGAGGGTCTTTAAGATGGTTAATTGTGTTGTAAGGCATAGTTATGAACTGCTTTGAACTGTAACAGTCATTACAAGAATATACGCTGAAGTTAAGACTATATGTGTTCCTTACGGGTAAATGTGTCGTGTGTAGGAGTATACCCGGGTTACTGATAGCTATCATATCCTCTTGATGGAGCTTGACACTGCAATAAAAGTACTGCATTACATTTTTTTAATGAAAATAAATCACTTCCATAGCCATTGGCACCGGTGACAGCCAGTAGTGAAAATTTTGATCGGCCGGTCATGACCGAGCGAGCGGTGGGAATTGAGTTGTTTTCTGCCTCTATATACCTAATTCTAGTGAGCCTTATCTTGATGCAGCAGCATTTAAGAAGGTCAGAGGAAGGTTATGTATACTACAGGAGTATTCAAACAGACTCTGCCATCCTGAAATAGTGTATAAAAACTGGTTTTTGATATCATTAAACAAATAATATTACCTTTTAAGCTAAGATACCAATTGAACAAAGTGCTTTGTTTATTAGTTGGTAATTTCATAAGGAATATCTGATATCTTTTCCATCAACATTGGTAAAGTATTAGATCCACCATACTGATTGTATCATCTGTTTTAACCCAAATAAATTCCTTTATAGAAATAAAAGTTGCTAGTGAAATTAACTGAAACTAAACTGAACGTCTTACATTATTCCTATGTACAACATAGTTTAAAAAGAACAAAATCGAAGAGGAAAAAAAATCAAAAATTTCCCGAAGTAGCAAAAGTGACCGAAATACATCATAGGTTGAGATCAATTCTACACATCCACGAGGGTCTTTAAGATGGTTAATTGTGTTGTAAGGCATAGTTATGAACTGCTTTGAACTGTAACAGTCATTACAAGAATATACGCTGAAGTTAAGACTATATGTGTTCCTTACGGGTAAATGTGTCGTGTGTAGGAGTATACCCGGGTTACTGATAGCTATCATATCCTCTTGATGGAGCTTGACACTGCAATAAAAGTACTGCATTACATTTTTTTAATGAAAATAAATCACTTCCATAGCCATTGGCACCGGTGACAGCCAGTAGTGTTTTAACCCAAATAAATTCCTTTATAGAAATAAAAGTTGCTAGTGAAATTAACTGAAACTAAACTGAACGTCTTACATTATTCCTATGTACAACATAGTTTAAAAAGAACAAAATCGAAGAGGAAAAAAAATCAAAAATTTCCCGAAGTAGCAAAAGTGACCCAAATACATCATAGGTTGAGATCAATTCTACACATCCACGAGGGTCTTTAAGATGGTTAATTGTGTTGTAAGGCATAGTTATGAACTGCTTTGAACTGTAACAGAATATACGCTGAAGTTAAGACTATATGTGTTCCTTACGGGTAAATGTGTCGTGTGTAGGAGTATACCCGGGTTACTGATAGCTATCATATCCTCTTGATGGAGCTTGACACTGCAATAAAAGTACTGCATTACATTTTTTTAATGAAAATAAATCACTTCCATAGCCATTGGCACCGGTGACAGCCAGTAGTGAAAATTTTGATCGGCCGGTCATGACCGAGCGAGCGGTGGGAATTGAGTTGTTTTCTGCCTCTATATACCTAATTCTAGTGAGCCTTATCTTGATGCAGCAGCATTTAAGAAGGTCAGAGGAAGGTTATGTATACTACAGGAGTATTCAAACAGACTCTGCCATCCTGAAATAGTGTATAAAAACTGGTTTTTGATATCATTAAACAAACAATATTACCTTTTAAGCTAAGATACCAATTGAACAAAGTGCTTTGTTTATTAGTTGGTAATTTCATAAGGAATATCTGATATCTTTTCCATCAACATTGGTAAAGTATTAGATCCACCATACTGATTGTATCATCTGTTTTAACCCAAATAAATTCCTTTATAGAAATAAAAGTTGCTAGTGAAATTAACTGAAACTAAACTGAACGTCTTACATTATTCCTATGTACAACATAGTTTAAAAAGAACAAAATCGAAGAGGAAAAAAAATCAAAAATTTCCCGAAGTAGCAAAAGTGACCGAAATACATCATAGGTTGAGATCAATTCTACACATCCACGAGGGTCTGTAAGATGGTTAATTGTGTTGTAAGGCATAGTTATGAACTGCTTTGAACTGTAACAGTCATTACAAGAATATACGCTGAAGTTAAGACTATATGTGTTCCTTACGGGTAAATGTGTCGTGTGTAGGAGTATACCCGGGTTACTGATAGCTATCATATCCTCTTGATGGAGCTTGACACTGCAATAAAAGTACTGCATTACATTTTTTTAATGAAAATAAATCACTTCCATAGCCATTGGCACCGGTGACAGCCAGTAGTGAAAATTTTGATCGGCCGGTCATGACCGAGCGAGCGGTGGGAATTGAGTTGTTTTCTGCCTCTATATACCTAATTCTAGTGAGCCTTATCTTGATGCAGCAGCATTTAAGAAGGTCAGAGGAAGGTATGTATACTACAGGAGTATTCAAACAGACTCTGCCATCCTGAAATAGTGTATAAAAACTGGTTTTTGATATCATTAAACAAACAATATTACCTTTTAAGCTAAGATACCAATTGAACAAAGTGCTTTGTTTATTAGTTGGTAATTTCATAAGGAATATCTGATATCTTTTCCATCAACATTGGTAAAGTATTAGATCCACCATACTGATTGTATCATCTGTTTTAACCCAAATAAATTCCTTTATAGAAATAAAAGTTGCTAGTGAAATTAACTGAAACTAAACTGAACGTCTTACATTATTCCTATGTACAACATAGTTTAAAAAGAACAAAATCGAAGAGGAAAAAAAATCAAAAATTTCCCGAAGTAGCAAAAGTGACCGAAATACATCATAGGTTGAGATCAATTCTACACATCCACGAGGGTCTTTAAGATGGTTAATTGTGTTGTAAGGCATAGTTATGAACTGCTTTGAACTGTAACAGTCATTACAAGAATATACGCTGAAGTTAAGACTATATGATTTCCTTACGGGTAAATGTGTCGTGTGTAGGATTATACCCGGGTTACTGATAGCTATCATATCATCTTGATGGAGTTTGACACTGCAATAAAAGCACTGCATTACATTTTTTTAATGAAAATAAATCACTTCCATAGCCATTGGCACCGGTGACAGCCAGTAGTGTTTTAACCCAAATAAATTCCTTTATAGAAATAAAAGTTGCTAGTGAAATTAACTGAAACTAAGCTGAACGTCTTACATTATTCCTATGTACAACATAGTTTAAAAAGAACAAAATCGAAGAGGAAAAAAAATCAAAAATTTCCCGTAGCAAAAGTGACCGAAATACATCATAGGTTGAGATCAATTCTACACATCCACGAGGGTCTTTAAGATGGTTAATTGTGTTGTAAGGCATAGTTATGAACTGCTTTGAACTGTAACAGTCATTACAAGAATATACGCTGAAGTTAAGACTATATGATTTCCTTACGGGTAAATGTGTCGTGTGTAGGATTATACCCGGGTTACTGATAGCTATCATATCATCTTGATGGAGTTTGACACTGCAATAAAAGCACTGCATTACATTTTTTTAATGAAAATAAATCACTTCCATAGCCATTGGCACCGGTGACAGCCAGTAGTGTTTTAACCCAAATAAATTCCTTTATAGAAATAAAAGTTGCTAGTGAAATTAACTGAAACTAAGCTGAACGTCTTACATTATTCCTATGTACAACATAGTTTAAAAAGAACAAAATCGAAGAGGAAAAAAAATCAAAAATTTCCCGAAGTAGCAAAAGTGACCGAAATACACCATAGGTTGAGATCAATTCTACAAATCCACGAGGGTCTGTAAGATGGTTAAACGTGTTGTAAGGCATAGTTATGAACTGCTTTGAACTGTAACAGTCATTACAAGAATATACGCTGAAGTTAAGACTATATGTGTTCCTTACGGGTAAACGTGTCGTGTGTAGGAGTATACGCGGGTTACTGATAGCTATCATATCCTCTTGATGGAGCTTGACACTGCAATATAAGTACTGCATTACATTTTTTTAATGAAAATAAATCACTTCCATAGCCATTGGCACCGGTGACAGCCAGCAGTGAAAATTTTGATCGGCCGGTCATGACCGAGCGAGCGGTGGAAATTGAGTTGTTTTCTGCCTCTATATACTTAATGCATATACCTAATGCAGCAGCATTTAAGAAGGTCAGAGGAAGGCTATGTATACTACAGGAGTATTCAAACAGACTCTGCCATCCTGAAATAGTGTATAAAAACGGGTTTTCATCACATTTTCTACTTAAACTAGCTGTAACTCCTTTCGTTTGACTCGTATTGAATGTTCAAGCATGGATTCAGAATCTGCAGAGTTTTCCGATCCTTATGGTATGTAACAAGTACCGATAAACACAGTATTAAGAAAATATATATTACGTCCTCACGTAAATTACGTAGATTATAAATAACGAAAAAAGAAACTAGACGCAGGATTGGAATGGGATAGGGTTTAAAAGAAAGCGAAAAATATTTATATTTCACAACATAACTCT
Source organism: Metacarcinus magister (assembly GCA_029783475.1). Lineage (NCBI taxonomy): Eukaryota > Metazoa > Arthropoda > Malacostraca > Decapoda > Cancridae > Metacarcinus > Metacarcinus magister. Next base: position 7,379,348 of record JAPQNM010000017.1, on the reverse strand, counting down.
TTGCTATATTTGATCGGTATCTATCTCATGAAAAATAGTTATTTACTAAAATTTTGATATCATTAAACAAACAATATTAGCTTCTAAGCTAAGATACCAATTGAACAAAGTGCTTTGTTTATTAGTTGGTAATTTCATAAGGAATATCTGATATCTTTTCCATCAACATTGGTAAAGTATTAGATCCACCATACTGATTGTATCATCTGTTTTAACCCAAATAAATTCCTTTATAGAAATAAAAGTTGCTAGTGAAATTAACTGAAACTAAGCTGAATGTCTTACATTATTCCTATGCACAACATAGTTTAAAAAGAACAAAATCGAATAGGGAAAAAAATCAAAAATTTCCCGAAGTAGCAAAAGTGACCGAAATACACCATAGGTTGAGATCAATTTTACACATCCACGAGGGTCTGTAAGATGGTTAAACGTGTTGTAAGGCATAATTATGAACTGCTTTTAACTGTAACAGTCATTACAAGAATATACGCTGAAGTTAAGACTATATGTGTTCCTTACGGGTAAACGTGTCGTGTGTAGGAGTATACGCGGGTTACTGATAGCTATCATATCTTCTTGATGGAGCTTGACACTGCAATAAAAGTACTGCATTACATTTTTTAATTAAAATACATAACTTCCATAGCCATTGGCGCGGTGTTATATTAAGTTATTATAAGTATGCCATAAGTGTGATTGGAATAGAGGAAAGAAAATAAAAAGAAAGAATGAATAAAGGTTAGATGAAAGATGATAGTTAAAGAAAAGAAAAGAAATGGAAAATAATAGTTATTACCATATGTATGATTATGAAAAGAGGAATAAGAATTATAGAAATATGTGTATTAAAAATAATTGTATGTTAGAAATTATTGAATGAAGAAAAAAATAATTATAAAAAGTGAAGTTTAGTGTAATGGAAATAATAGTGAGTTATTTAAAGAGGTAATTTATGAAGAGACGATATGAATAGAAAAATATGATAGAGAGTTTTAAAAATAAAGGAAATAGTTATGATGAAAATATATAGTTTTAAAATTTTTAAAAAGTGAGAAAATTAAAATCAGTTTTTGTTACAGAAGGACCCAACCTCCGCCCACCGCCTACGCCTAGCCACCACGCCCACACCACGCCCACACCACCAGAACAACGTGGTGTCTGTAGCCCTATCAATACGTACACACACGCACACAACCCCTGGCATATTTCTATTCGTACATACTTACATACATGAAGAGAGGACAATACACATACATGACTACCTATCTTCCTCTTCTTCCTTCCATTGTGTGTGCGTGTGTGTACGTTGTGTAAGGGCGCGCAGGGATCTCTTCACGGTGTACTGTGTGTGTGTGTGCGTGTGTGCGTCGCCACCATCGCCACTATAACAAGGTATCGACACAAGGTAAATGCGTGTTTCCCCATTATTGTTTGTTTGTCTTGGTAATCCCCCCCCCACACACACACACACACACACACACACACACACACACACACACACACACACACACACACACACACACATGCTTATACACATTTTTTTTTACGATATTTTTTTTTTTTGTTATTTGACCCATTTTTTTATTTGTTTTTATTATTGTTGTTGTTGTTGTTGTTGTTGTTGTTGTTGTTGTTGCTGTTTTTCCATTTTCAGATTGCAAGGTAAGAGTTTAAACTATTATTTCAGATGCTCCGGGATTTTCCCATTATTGATATTTTTTTCTTCCCGTGTATTTTCTTCTTTTCTTTACTAAATAACTATATCTTCCATTTAATCATCTCCTTTAATTATTTTACTTTACAATAACACGATGTAATTATAGACACGTGTTGTATTGAAGTGTTATGTTATGTATATTATATTATCTTGGGAAATTTCTTGACGCAAGCACACCTGTATGTATCTATATGTGTGTGTGTGTGTGTGTGTGTGTGTGTGTGTGTGTGTGTGTGTGTGTGTGTGTGTGTGTGTGTGTGTGTGTGTGTGCATGTATGTGTGTGTGTGTGTGTGTGTGTGTGTGTGTATGTATGTATGTGTGTGTGTATGTGTTGTAACTGGGATTATCAAGTGTGTATATAAGTAGCCGGTTGTTACTATATAAAGTCGTAGTATCTTTTGACACAAGACTTGGTGTGACGAAAGCATGAAATGTTGCAAGAAATACTAACACTAAAATACTTACAACAGACGAATCTATTATTATCTTGGGGAACACACAGGTGGGTGAGACAGCTCATAAATAAAATCGTACGTGTATTCTCGTAATGATTAACAAGGAAATATAAAATTATACTCGTTATTTTCCTTATTATAATTTTAAGAAGAAAATCTGTATAAAAAAAATCAATATGATATGGAAAATGATTAAGAAACATCAATTATTACCTAGAATAAAGCGTCAATAATACCTATGCGGTACCTTTAACTTCCTATGTGTATATACGGGATTTCCAACTCGAGGCTTTTAAATACACGAGCAGTCTTAGACACCGTACATTTCACCTCTTATTACGATGGAGCGAGGCTTGCATGGTGTGGCGGTGGCGGTGGCGGTGGTGGTGGCTGGATGCTGCTTGCAAGGCGCTCAGGGAACCAGTGTACCATCAACAACTGGTGTTCACTACCCTTACTTCTGCCCAAAGGAAGTCACTGTGATCAAGGTAATTAATTGTTAGGTTTTTATACTAGACTTGGTGTGTGGAAATATTGGTTATACTTTTTGAGATAGGTTGAAATAATGTAATGAAAATATATATATACATGTTAATTTGAGTTTTTTCTGACATTGGCCAGTTAAAAGTTTGTCCTGTGTGTATGTATGTGCGTGTGTGCGTGTATATTCCACTAACACCTTATATTTATACCACCCAACAGCTGAAGATTAACCAGACTGAGAGTGGTTATGTCCAGTACACGGAGTATGACGTCAAGATGCCCTCACTCACCAGCTTCACCATGCACTACTGGTTCAACCTGGATAACGTCATCAAGACCGCCACCATGTTCAACTACGGGAGTGAGTATAGACTGTTAGGGGGCTCAAGGGAGTGCAAGTGAGAAACCAGTGTATGTATGTATGGAGGTGGTTGTGTTTAGCTTGTGAGGGAAGGGCGTAAGGTGAGGTACATGTTCAATTAGGAGAGTGAGTATAGACTGCCTGAGCTTCACTATGGGGCTTCTAGGGAGTGGAAGTGAGGAAAGAGTGTATGTATGCATGTATGTATGTATGTATGTATGTGTGTGGTTGTGTTTGGCTTGTGAGGGAAGGGTGTGAGATGAGGTACTGTATTATACTATACTATACTATACATAAGGAGATGAAGGATTGGTACCCCGTGTCTGTAAACTGAAAGAAGGGCAGAAACACCTTAATTTTCCCCCATCATGCACTATCATACAGTTAGAGAAGCGACAATATGTGGATATCATAGCTAACCTAACCTAACCTAACCTAACCTAACCTTACCTAACCTAACCTAACCTAAGTAATAAACTAACTACTACTGACGCAGCTGATCCTGCCACCGCTGGTGATCTCCTGACGGTGAAGCTGGTTCCGTGGCATAGGGGACGATACCAATACTGGATGGTATACTTGAACGGGGTGAGGAGGAGTAAGGTTCAAGTCAGCCCACTCATCAAAAGCGGCCAGTGGTACCACGCGCTACACACATGGGACTCCACCACAGGCGTCATAAGTCACTTCGTTAATGGCAACTACTTGCAGTCAGAGAACAATTATGAGGTACGTACACACACACACACACACACACACACACACACACACACACACACACACAAGACAAACAACAGTGGCATGAGGTGCATTGTTTTCCTGTACAGTCACGACACCCATGACTGATGATGACTGCGTATACACATACCATCCCTGCATCACTGGAGGGAGTAATAGTGTACACATCCATATCATCCCCTCACCGTTGTTTCCTGCAGGCTAAAGGCTTGGTGGTCCCCAGGGGAGGCGTGGCAGTGTCCGGCCAGAACCAGAACACTGAACTAACAATGGGGATGGACCAAGGCGAGGGGATCAACGGCTGGTTCACACTCTTCCAATTCTCCGCTAAACCCTTCGGCTTCCACTCTGACGCCGAGGCCAAGGCCACGCTTGCCTCCCAGTGCGCCCCTGAAATGCAGGGTGACCTTATCAGCTGGACAAAGACCCCGAGGAAGGGATACGGAGGCATAACGGAGACCCCGTCTTACACCAAGGCGTGTGGCAGGTTCTAAGGCCTTACACATTTGAGATTGTGTACGTGTGTGTACGTGTATACACTGCCATGTATAATAACCTCCAAGTTGTGATTTGCACCTTGTATGCATGTAGTAATGATGATAATTACAATCTAGACATCATTTGTGTATCACGTATGAATACCCATTTTTAACTACCAAGTCAAGCGCCATTCATTTCTAAGACACAGGAATGAGCGGGAAGAGAAACGCCAATTAACGGGCAAGAGCGAGGCCTACGTGAGAGGAGGCCGGGTCACTGGGGTAGTGACGTCACCTCAGTGGTTAGATTAGGTTATTTCGCACACACACACACACACACACACACACACACACACACACACACACACACACACACACACACACACACACACACACACACACACACACACACACACACACACCTAAATTACAAAAATAACATATTACTTACCCTGCTGCTTTTGCCAACCACTTGCCAGTCTCGTCTTCACTTTTCGGGAAAGAAAAAACACTCACTTGCGGTCCTTGTGCATAATTGGCCTTACAGTTTGGAACACAACACATGTGAGGCATGTTTGCCCAAGTCAATAAGTCTCAGCTCTCGTCCTCTTTGAAATATTGTTTCCTGGAAAGAAACGCGTGACCTCTCACCACCACGTCTAAAACACCACTAGAGTGATCGACTTAAGTCAGGTCACAGCCAGTACCCCCCACCATTGACCCGGTGTAGCCGTTTCAAATAACTCCCTGTTTCAGATGACTCCCCCAGTCAGATGAAACTAGATTCAGTCGACTCCCCGTCACTTGAAACTAGTTTCAGGTAACTCCTCACCCGTTTGAAATGACTCCACCATCAAACAGTCAAATGAACCTAGTTTGAAATGAATCCACATTCGAATAAACCTACTTTGAAGTGAATCTGAAACAAAGATAACAAGGCTTATGTTGACTTGTTATGTGTCAGTGTCTACAGAGTCACCATGGAGTTCGCTAGTGAAATGGACGAGGTGGAAGAATATTTGCGGTCAAAAAGATACCCAGTGCGTGTTGGAAACGATAAGGGGAATAAGGCGAATTTTCGAAGGAAGTGTCGGGCATTTGTTATCCAAGACGACTGTCTAAAATTTGTCCATAAACCAAACAGGAAAGATATAACTGGTAAGTAGTATAAGTAGTATATTTGAGACACCGACGTAATTAGGAAAAAAATATCCAAGCATCTGCTTTAACTAATGGGGGTACTTTATTTAGAAAATTACTGGTGAGGCTCATCCAGATATTCACACCAAACATTATGAGAAATAATTGAGAAATAATTGAGTGATTAGGAGAAGCTTAGACTTTACCTAACGTTATAAGATTAAATTCAAAAGCAATAACCTTAACCAATATTCATTGAAAGGGTTGCCTATAATTGGTATATATGGTTGCAGAAGTTAGATTTCTTCGGGTGGTTAAGGATCGCCAATGCCAGCTAGACATTGTGCTGGCCTGCCATCAAGGAGTTGGTGACAGCGACGAAGCAGTTGCTTTGGGAGGTCATGTTGGCAGGGATAAAGTCATCGATCGCGTAATACCTCTAATCAGGTATGTTTACTGATCTCTTAACACAAGCAACTCAACTCTTTCTTTACTTCATTTCCTTCTCTAAACAAGGGTAAAAGGATGAATCAACTCTCACATGCTTGTATAACTCTTTATTATCCTTGCAAAACACTACACTGGATGAGGATGTGAATGATTGGTACCCTAATATATGTCACGTGATTAATGAAGGAGTTGGTGATTAGGTGGTGACTTGCCCTCGTCCCTAACACGTCCCCTACACGTCCCTTACACGTTCCATAGGCATCAGTACCCCTCCCTTGTATGTGGGAGGGAGAGACGTAGGGGTGAGGGGCTATAAATGGGTGAGGGCTGCATGGTGCGACGCCCCCTGCTCTTTTACACCTGGTGGGGGGCTGCAGGTGAGGTGAGGTGATGGTCCAGGTGTACACATGACTGTTATCAACCGCCTCGACACCTGTATACATAGGCACTACATGTATGACTCGAGACGCGCTCCCATATATTCATACACACAGTCTCCCTTATCTCTTCGTTATAGTAAATAATTCCCTAAACTAAACTGACATCACACACAGACACGAGTTATCTAATGCATGATCAAGATATAGTTAAGAATCTGACGTGACTCTATACGGTAACCTAACATGTTGGTCTCAAGCCGGTAGATAAAACAAAACACATGAGTCTACGCTGACAAATGACTCTAACGAAAACGAATAAACGTCTAAATATTCAATGGATAAACTCAAATAATTTACATCACTCCAATATAATTCCCTCTAATTTTACATCAGGTGCTATGAAGGTACTGCATATAACGCGCCACTATAAGGAAGGCAGGTTTTAATGCCCTTATCTGAAGAGGTGGACAGTGAAAACACCCCGGGAGTACTTCTAAACTAAGGTACATAAGTATGGGTACTCATTTTAACGCTATTCAAAGATTCCACAGCACATTACTCCCTCTCTCTTACTACCTTTACCTTATCTATTTGCATTCTTCTGCCCAATCACCTGTTATTGTTTTTATTTATTTATTTATTTTCATTATGGAGGAGCAGGAATTTGTTACTGTTTTTGATTATTTTGTTCTTTCTTTCTCCCTCTCTCTCTCGCTCCAAACGTTCGTCACAATCCCGAAGAAATATTATTACAAGTTATATGAATGACTTACGTATGTGGTTTTGGCGTTAAGGATGTGTGTGTGTGTGTGTGTGTGTGTGTGTGTGTGTGTGTGTGTGTGTGTGTGTGTGTGTGTGTGTGTGTGTGTGTGTTCTTTTTTTTCTTTTATGTATAGAAGGAATGTTTCTTATGACAAAAAAATGTGGGAAATTATATAGGCTTAGTTCTAGGTTAAGTTATAGTTGATGTATGTGGGAGGGAGAGGAGAGAGATGATGATGATGATGAGGAAGAGGAGGAGGAGGAAGAGGAGGGGGAGGAAGGGACTGTGAGGAGGCGGAACTCTCTTATGATGAACGTTTAGTAAAGAGGAAGAGGGTGTTTGGGGGGGTTGGGGGGGGGCGAGGTGGTTGGGGGGTAGGGGGGGTAGGGGCAGGGCATGACATAACGAGGCGATCCAGCGCCATTACACTTATCACAACACTTACGTAAATAGTGTGTGTGTGTGTGTGTGTGTGTGTGTGTGTGTGTGTGTGTGTGTGTGTGTGTGTGTGTGTGTGTGTGTGTGTGTGTGTGTGTGTGTGTGTGTGTGTGTGTGTGTGTGTGTGTGCGTGTGTGTACGTAATTAACATCAACACCCTGTATATAATAACACTACAATTATTACACCTTTCATTATAAATATATATAAGTATGTATATATAGACACTTCTTTTCTCATAAGGCTTCACCCTGACTGAAGAAGAAGAAGAAGAAGAAGAAGAAGAAGAAGAAGAAGAAGAAGAAAAAAAAATAAATAAAGGAGGAGGAGGAGGAGGAGAAGTAATGGGTTTAATTATTATCTACACAAGTACGTATCATCGTATCTGTATATCCTTCCCATAAGGGCTTCTGTGTGCAACGTTCAGGCCGCAACACCGCCCTTAACGCAACCTTAATTAACAAGGCAACATTATCCCCGTCGCCTCAACCATTAGTACCGTCATTATAATTGTCTTAGTCTTATGTTTTCCCTCTCCGGCGTGCACCTGTTAATTAGCTCATCACAATTACAGGTGAGGTGATTAAATAAAAACGTTATTTGACTCCCTTCAATGTCACAAGAAAGTCATTAGCGCGTATTATGGAATCAGAAGTGTAATGATTTTCTCTGCGCAGTTCAGGTATCGTTATTCTTTTTTTTTCTCCCCTCAGTAAGCACTCAAGAAGGCTATCTCTCTTTCTTTCTTCCTTTCTTTTCTTTCTTCCATTTTAAGTGTTGAATAAGTATTATCATCACCTCAGTGCACACGCGGGAGGAGAATTAACTAACGCCTTCGTGGAAAGAGTAAGAGTTTGTCCTCAGCTTGCGTGGATTATCTTGAGTCCGCGGTGGTGGGTCGACTGTCGGGTCTCGAGGAGTGATGGCGAGAGAGGCGGGGAAGCGGCGGCAGGACAGGGGTGGCTGCGGTAACCTAGAGGAGGAGGAAGGGATTAGGATTAGTTGTGAGAGGTTAAGAGGCGGGGGTAACTTGGAGGAGGGAGGAATAAGGATTAGAAGTGAAGAGGAATGGGTATATAGTAAGGTAGTTATTATAGTAGTAAGTAGTAAGGGAGGAATGAGACGGAATAGTGTTAAAAAGGATTAAATGTATATAAGTGATGTTTTTCTTTTGGGGGGGAAATGTGGAGTCCATGAGTTATATTCGTTTTATTTCTATTTTTTAAGGTAGTTTTTTCCATTTATTTGTTAATTATTATTTTGTTATTTTTCATAGAGTATATATTAGATATGTTATGATTCTTTAAAATGTAATACTCAATCTATCTTGTATTTCACTGTTATTATACATTTTCACACTTCCAAACTCACTCACTCATTCACTCACTCACTCACTCACTCACGCATACATCTTCACCCCTTCACTCCCTCCTCTTTTTTTTGTTCCTTTCACTTATACGTATTCTCTTAACTCTCTTACACATGTCTTCAGTTTTTTTTTCTCTCTCTCTCTCTCTCTCTCTCTCTCTCTCTCTCTCTCTCTCTCTCTCTCTCTCTCTCTCTCTCTCTCTCTCTCTCTCTCTCTCTCTCTCTCTCTCTCTCTCTCTTTCTCTTTCTCTTTCTCTCTCCTCCTCCTCCCATTCTTCCCTCTGTCCTTTACCTGTATAGAAGGGATCTGCCCGGCTGAAGAAGGCACTGACATCCCATGGGAACGTGTCTGCGCAGCGCTGGACGGCTTGAGCATAGCACTGCGCATGTCCTGGCCACTTTGTGTTAGGCGGGGTGGAGCTGCCTCACCAGAGGGTATGCGGGAAAAGGTAGAGGTAGGGCGAATTTCCTGCGCTGCCGTGAACAAGGTTGGGATGTCACTGCGCACCTCGGTCAGCGCTCCTTCCTCTCTATCTTCTTCATGTGTAGGTGAAGATGATGACTGGACATCATATAGCATCCCTCTGAAGGTGATAATGATAATAGTAATAAAGATAATGATAATGATGATAATAGTAATAATAATTAAGTAAATAGACATGCTGGGTGACCATGAAATTCAAAAACCTCACCCAGCATACTCAAACATTTAACTCCGTGACCAGTGATTAAAACGTAAAAAAATAATACATCAGTGCGTTTATATATGCAGAAAGCACCTCATGTAACACACAGGTGACTTTCGCAGTGACAGAAATAGCACTAGAATAATGATAATGATAATAATAATGATAATAATAATAATAATAATAATCGGAGGAAATCATCTTAACCTCATTGGAACTGACTGCACCTCATAGCCAAGGTAGTCAGACACTTACTCTTCCTCCTTCCTTTCTCCTTTCAACGGATGCAAGCCTTCACCTTCATCCAGCTTCCCTTGAATTCCCGCCGAGGACGTACTCACACACACACTTCAATAGGAAGACATAAGGACGGCCGCACCACCGACACTCGCCTGCCTCGCCCCTGCTGTTTTTTTGTTTGTTTTTTGTAGGGGCCACCAGCCATGCCCCTGCCTGATGACGCGGTGCTGAGGTGAGGTAAGGTACCAACATGTATCCCTTCATACGGTCCGAAATAGCGAGGTAAAATGTATTGCAGATATAGACACTTAGATTCTTTGGAAGATTAGTGATGTAAAGTAAAGTTTTATGTTATCAGTATCGGGAATATCATCGTCTCTCGTTTCTATCATTTATCTGTGAACAAGTCAACGAGTAGTGGCTGATAGTGATGATGATGCTTCTATAGTCACGTAGCAGCCTAGCAGCCTAGCGGCGAGGCCTGAAAACACATTGTAGTCAAGCTTCGAAGCTTCGATTTGGGCATTTTTTCTGGTTCTTTACGTAAGTGATGTTAGTATTTCCTTTTTTATTTCATCTACAGCCTTTATTTTTATGAGAGTTGTATATGGAAAGGTGAATCAAGAAAGTAATTGTGGTTAATAAAAGGTGGAGAATAATAATTTCACGACATACATGCAGCATCTCGCCCGGGCAACGCACATGCCAGATTATCCGTAAGAGAATTGTTTACATACATTTTCTTTATCAATCCACTAACGGAAGATACTATATATAACATAAAACTTTATTTTACATCACTAATCTTCCAAAGAATCTAAGTGTCTATTTCTGCAATACATTTTACCTCGCTATTTCGGACCGTATGAAGAGGTACATGTTGGCACCTCACCTCACCGCAGCACCGCGGGGGGAAGGCAGGCCAGTGCCGGCGGTGCGGCGGTCCTTATGTGTTCCTATTGAAGTGTGTGCGCGTACGTCCTCGGCGGGATTCAAGGGAAGCTGGATGAAGGTGAAGGCTTGCATCCGTTGACAGGAGAAAGGAAGGAGGAAGAGTAAGTGTGTGACTGCTTTTTGTTCATAAGGCTATGGGTATAAGGTAGGGAGGGAGGTTAAGAGAGGTGACGCCATGTGGTGGTGATGGATGGTGGAGAAGCCGGCAGAGAGGAAGCCTGGTCCTACCTTGGCTATGAGGTTAAGATGACTTGCTCAGACTTAATTTAAGTTATGGATATCGCATAGATATAGGTACAGGAGGTAGTAATGTATATGTGTGTGCGTGTGTGTGTGTAATGCTCGGGGAGGTGGTGGTGATATTATTATTATTATTATTATCATTATTCTAGTGCTATATCCATGTCACTGCGAAGGTCACCTGTGTGTTATACAAGGTGCCTTCTTTATATATAACGCACCGATGTATTATTTTTTTTTCCGTTTTAATCACTGGTCACGGAGTTAAATGACTGACAATGTCTGGCACCTTCCTCCTTCCCTCCCTCTATCCATCCATCCCACCTTCCCCTCCCTCCCTTCCTCCCTAGCTCCACTCCACCCTCCCTCCCTTCCTCCCTCCATCGCTAGCTCTACCCCACCTTCCATCCCTCCATCCATCCATATCACCTTACCCTCTCTCCTTCCATCCATCCATCCCACCTTCCCCTCCCTCCCACTCTCATGCTGGGTAACCATAAGTTTAAAAAAAACCTCAAGCACCATAACCAAACTGCTCGCTTTAGTTTAGGTAGTTGCTGCAAAACACATTCGGAAGACAATCTGAGCCATCGAGTGAAGGATACTGTATGAGGAGGAGGAAGGAGGAAGGAGGGTTATGAGGGGGTGTACTTACGGCTGGCTGATGGAGGGGGGAAAGCAGGCGATATCCGCAATAGGTTCAGAGAGGTCAGGCAGCAGCTCAAGTGGCACTGGGGTCAGGATACGTGTAGGTGACCCTCCCAGACTCTCCCTGTCATGAACACCAAGGTCAGGTCAGGTCAAGGTTAAAGTTAGTAATGTTAAGGTTAATATGTTTTTTTTTTCCTTATATCTTATTTTTTATTTATTTTTGTATTTTTATGAAGTATATCTTCTAACTCTGTATATATTTATTTTTCCTTTCTCTCTTTTCATCATTATCCTCCGGTATATAGTATTTTTTTTACCCTAATGCTATATATTTTTTTTATTTTTTTTATTTTCATCATTATTTCCCGTTGATATAATGTTTTATTTTCCCTAATGCTATATATATTATTTTCCTTTTCTCTCTTTCCATCATTATCCGAGGTATATAATGTTTTTTTTTTACTTCTAATTTCCCTTTTCTCCCTCTCTCTTTCTCTTTGCATCATTATTAATTATTTCCTCTTCCCCCTCGTTTAGCTGTTGGCCTATTCCTGCTAATTACCTATCATTAACCTCTAATTAACCTCTTCCTCTTGTATCCTTTTAGTTTCCCTCTCTAGGTGCCCTCATTAACCCAAGGCAAGGATAAGAGGGGTAACAAGAGGAAGGAGGGTCATTAGTGAGGTAGTATAGGATGATTAAGGAGTATGAGGGAGGATAATTATACTTAATGAGCCAGTTTTGGTAAATGTTTTTTTTTATTATTTATTTTATTTTCTATCTAATTTTTTTTTTTTTTTATATATATGCTTCATAGTAAATTAATTAGTTAGGGTTAATGAGATTTTAGACGTGATGAAATGTCTATTAAACGTGATTTTTTAATAGTATTGATAAAAATAAATAAATAAATAAATAAATAAAAAGCATGAGCGCGTGAGAGGAATTATAAAAAAATAGTTAATTATTTATCATTCTTTATTAACATATCTTTTTATTTATTTTTCGTTCTTATAATTATGGATTTTTTTTTTTTTCTTATTTTTTTTCCTGCAGGTTATAATTATCTTTTATTTTTTCTCTTCTTCCTCGTGTGTTTACGATAATCAATAATGTATTTTTGTGGCTATACTTCTAAGCTCAGCAATTTACTAACAGCGTGAATCTATAATGAAAAGTTAATGAAGCACACGCAGAATAGTGATGGTGATGGTGATGATGGTGATGGTGATGGTGATGATGATGGTGATGGTGATGGTGGTGGTGATGATATATATATTAAAATAGTGTAGTTATGTAAAGCTATTTATAATGGAAGTAAAAGTAGTAATGGTGATGATAGTGGTGATGATGGTGATGATAGCATAAACAATAACACTAATAACAAAACAAACAGTCATAATAGTAATAGTAATAGTGACTGTAATAGCTATAATATGATAGTGATGGTGGTGGTGGTGGTGATGTTGGTATAGTTGTAGCTACACTTACTCTATAGGCGAAGGGCATTGTACAGCACTGTCCTGAGCCTCTCCTGACGTAACAGTGTCCCGAGGCATAGAGTCAACCCACCAGGAGTTCCGCCGCACAGCTAGTATCGGATAAGGCTAGAAGGGAAACCAAAGAGAGATAGAGGAGATGACTTAGATGGAGAAATAATAACACAAAGAATTATTATAGTAAAGGTTATTCTAGTGTGATGTTATAGAAATAATAATTAAAAAAAGCGATTTATAAAAGGGTACACTTATAAGAATGAGATATGATGGGTGTTTGGGTGTGGTAATATGTGTGTGTTTGTGTGTGTTTGTGTGTGTTACCTGGTTAGGCGCTGGGTAGGCAGTGTGCAGCGGGGACGTGGCTGAGTAACTGAAGCTGCTCTCCAGTTCACACAGCTGCTGCTCTGATATCACCAGCTGTTTAACTTTCTCGTCTCGACTGATCTGTAGAAGGAAGTACATATGTAAACTCAACCTTATCCCTCACCATTCAGAAAAAAAAGAAAAGATCAATAGAGAAAAGTAGAATAAGAGAAATATATATAAACAAACCCCTTTATACTTCCTTATTATATGGGATTATAAAAGTTTTCATGTGTCACTTTAACTACTTTTTACCACGCGAAGGGAAGACTGCGACATATATCACAAACCTCACGTAGAAATAGATGAACACAGCAAATCAAGGAAGATATAAGAACACAGGTGAAGGAACAACACACAACACACAGGTACACAATCCTCACCTTTCTGGCTAAGACGAAGAGTGTTATGCCAAGACCGACCATTAGGAAGCCCACCACTAGGAAGGCTGGTCCGATCATCCTCATTTGTGACACACTAGCAAGGTGCTCCTCAGGCCCTTGCTTCTCCTTCCCTTCCTTGCCCTCCTCATCTTCCTGAAGGAGAAACAACACACCCATGTTAAATATACTATATAAGTGTCACTCCTTACTACTACTACTACTATTATTACTACTACTACTACTACTATTTCTACTACTTCTACTACTACTACTCACCCCTAGAGTCACGCTGTAGCTCACGTAGGATAGCACCACGCCCGCTAGCATGAAGAACACACCAAACACACACAAGGTCACGTGACAGTTAGAGGCCAAGGACACACCCTGAATGCTAAGTCCACCTCCTTCCACCTTCTCCACCTAGGGAAGAAGATATAATAATGAGTATATATACTTTATTTAGTCTTTTTTGTGTAATACAGAAAAGAAACTTGCATTGGATTAGGCTCTTACTTCTTTCTTAGGGAATATACTTATCAAACTACATCACTACATCTCTCCATTACTTATCTACATTTAGTTATCACCTTCTTATAATATATTTGAGCGCCATCTACACCTACACATACATACCTGCAGCTTTTCAATCACCAAGTCAGCTGTTGAGGGCCTGCGGGAGACGGGGGTTTCAGGCACCGATAGATAGGTGACGCTGCTTACTTCAACAGGGTCATGTAAACGGCGCCCATTCCCCATCTGTCCTCCTCCTCCTCCATTCAATGCTTGCCTGCCTCCCTGTATCTCCACGGAACACTCCGCTGAGGCTCCTTCGCTAGCTAGGTCCTGTGATTTGTGTGGCGTGGAGGCTCGTAACTGTGGGGGAAAAGATAGGTTGTGGTTGTTGTTGTTATTGTTATAGATGGATGGATGGATGTTTGGTTTTTTGGGGGGGTGTTTTTTTACTCTTTCTCTCTCTCTCCCTCTTTTCCCGTTGATATAAAAATGTTTCGTGTTTGATATTGATTGATGGATTTCTTGGTTTTTATTTCTCTCTTTTGTGTGTGTGTGTGTGTGTGTGTGTGTATTTTTGTTTTGTTTGTGTATTCTACGAGGTTTGTTTGTGTGTGTGTGTGTGTGTGTGTGTGTGTGTGTGTGTGTGTGTGTGTGTGTGTGTGTGTGTGTGTGTGTGTGTGTTTGTTTGTTTGGTTTCAATTAGCAGGCGCGCTTTTTTTTTTTGTTTTTTTAGTCCATACCTCTTGTTTCTTTGTTTGTTAATGAATACAGATATTTTTTCATTTATTTCTATTCATTTATTTCAAAGTCATTTTTAATTCATCTCTTTGTTGAAATACATTTGGTTTTGAGGAGGAGGAATACAAAGGAATACAAAGGAATAACAGGCAACAACAGCCCTGGTGGGCCTTACAAGGTTGCCTGTGTAGCTACTCTACTTCTATATTCTCTACAAGTCTGAGGTAAAGGATAGTAAAGTGGAAGGCTCCTCCCCACCCACCTCTCCCTCCGGCAAACGCCGGCAGGAAAAAAAGTGGTTAAAGAAACACCTGCGCAGAAGTATTAATAAAAACTGCGCAGGAAATTTGAGGAGGAGGAGGAGGAGGAGGAGGAGGAGGAGGAGGAGGAGGAGGGGGAGGAGGAGGAGAAGGAAGATTAGTAGTAGTATTAGGAGAAGGGAGAAGAGGAGGAATACATAGGAATGCATAGGAAGGAAGAAGAGGAGGAGGAGGAGGAGGAGGAGGAGATGAAGACAATGAGAGGAAAGCAATAAAATATAAATAAAAAAAAGAAAGATAAGAAAAACAAGTGAATAATATTTGTTTCTCTTTCAAAATCAAAACTGAGGAAGATAAAAAAGAAGAAGACTAGGAATATAAATAAAAATAAAAGAGATAGAGAGAGAAGTGATAAAAAAAGTAAGAAACACTATTACCTCCTACTCTCTCTCTCTCTCTCTCTCTCTCTCTCTCTCTCTCTCTCTCTCTCTCTCTCTCTCTCTCTCTCTCTCTCTCTCTCTCTCTCTCTCTCTCTCTCTCTCTCTCTCTCTCTCTCTCTCTCAGCATCTTTTCAAGGACACGTTATTTTGGAAAGATCGCTGGGGGGGGGGATGAAGGATTTGTTTTCTTTTTCTTTTTCTTTTTCTTTTTTTATTTGTCTGTCTGTCTGTGTGGATTTAATACGTTATATTTTTTCACATATATATATAAAGTCGTGGTTGTATTATGGTCATTTTTGTATATAGATTGGGTATAAAAGTAGAATATAAAAGGTATGTATGTATGTGATCGAGTAGTATTAGGTTACGTAATATGCACGAAATGTAACCTTGAACTTTCTCTCTCTCTCTCTCTCTCTCTCTCTCTCTCTCTCTCTCTCTCTCTCTCTCTCTCTCTCTCTCTCTCTCTCTCTCTCTCTCTCTCTCTCTCTCTCTCTCTCGTATGGGAAAACGTTCAGCAGGCTTATTCTTTCTTTCTTTCTTTCTTTCTTTTTTATCATAATCTTACCCTAAACTAACCTCCTCGTAAGTTATATAAGTTAAGAGAGAGAGAGAGAGAACAAAAAATGAGAGAGAGGGAGAAAAAAAAAACCCTTGCACTCAAGAGTATGATGGGCAGTGCGTGTGGTGGAATGACTCACCCGCGTTCCATTCCACTCCATATCCACTAATCTGTCCCACCGACACGACGGAGACGGTGACGGAGGGTGGTGGGAGGGCGAAGGGTTACCACCAAGCCCTCTACTAGGCGTGGAGGAGGAGGACGAGGCGGTGACCTTGATAATAGGGTCAGTCTGCGTTGCTACTGACCGGAATGGGCTTGCTAGGTATCGTGCTGCCATCTCAGGGGTGTACCAGCGAGAGCCTTTGGTGTTAGTTCGTATCCAGGACCTTATTGCATCACCTGAGATATCTGTAGTCCCTCCTGGTGGCCCATAGAGCGGTACAAGGGGGACGAGTAAGGTTACTTTATCTCCCTCTCGCCTGGCTATGGATTTTAAGAGGCGGCGTTTAATGGTATCGCTGTTCCATCCACGTCTGTTTGGTGTGTTGCTGCTAGACTGTTCACTCCCGCTTGTGTTGTCCTCGATGGTAGTGTTATGCTTAGCGTCACTCACACTTAGGTCTTGTGTGGATTTACTCTGGCGTAGTGCATCTAGTTCTTCCGTGGTGTTTGTGTCATCAGATTGCACTACGATCTTGGGTAACTCAAAGCTGAAGGACCTGCTGAGGGGCCCAAAGGTCTTCACTACGCTGTTCTCCCTTACTCGATCCTGTACCTTTCTCCGCCGAAGGAAGTTCTGGCCGTTGTATCTTCGGTGGCGGCGGCGGGTGGGAGACATGCAGGGTGTGTTCAAGGAGGGATGAAAGGGACGCTTCTGGCCGCTGATAAAGGGTAATGAGTCACGATAATCCAAAGGAAATGATTAGGCTTCAAAGATAATGTAATAAATTCACTCGTAAATCGTTGAAGATCGGCTCGTTTAGGCCAGACGAGCGGCAGATAACAAAGGAAGAGCGTTTGATAGCGTAGCCTCAAGGGACTCAAGGCCTGAATCTGGTAGTTTATCCTTTCTAATCCAAATGTTAAGCCTCTGATGCACCGTTTATAATGACACCGATTCCCTCACGGCACTCCACTTTGTTTTCCTTCTTTACTGTATTCCCTTTAAGGAAATACGTAGAACAGAGGGTGTGTAAAGGTGTAGCAAACCCTCTGCGATGTTAGTATATGATCCTTAAGCCTCTTCCTCTCGGGCTGGACTGGTGGCCGACCGCCTGACATATACCTCACAGGGTTTGGAAATGTTACGAGGCGACGTCACTAGAAACAACAGCCAATCACGGACAAAAGAGGCTGATGACGTTTTTCATTGGGTTAATATTTCAGTAACCCATCTTCTCCCCCAGCCTATCGCGTTGCGCACTACAATATAAACTAGAGGCAAGCATAGGGATGTTCTCTGTTTATCTTGTTCCGGTTATAAATAGCTACTTTTAAAAGGTCATTGAAGACTGTGTCACCTTATTTTCATTGGTATATATGAAGTATAGATGAGTGTGTTTTGGGATTGCCTGTACAGCTCTTATTTGTCTTCATGGGTCACGAGAAGGGTAATTATTCAAACTTATCTATTGAAAAGACAACATTTGAGGATCTATAATAAAAAAAATCACTTCCGTCACAGATGGGTGGAACATTATTAGAATAAAGTAAAGATGAAAAATAGATAGAATATATATGAATTCATATGAAACTAACGCGAAATAAATTACAAGTGTCTTATGATAGTTACATATACCTAGTGAAATAATACTTTATAACTTGAATCACTGTGTTTTAATCTTTTCAAGTAGAAGTGTTTTTTTAAATTAATAGCACAGTGATATTTAGACACTAGCGAAAAGTGTTGTATTGATTCCGTAGTGAGTGAGGTGTGACGCACGTAACACTGACCACACTCACAGCCACACCACCTCAAGGGCATGACACACTCGTGCAGTCACGTGCCCACCTCAAAGTACACCAACACACGTACGTACACCATCCATTACACCAGAGAAAGAAAAAGAAAGAGAGAGTAAAAAGAATCAAAGAGAAAAAGAGAGAGAAGTAGGCAAGCTTTCACCAAAATACACGTTATATTAAATCCTTCTTAACTCCTTCATCTGGTCCGTGATGTTAACGTTCTTCATCACAAGACTAGTGCAAGGCGTTCTTTGTCGTTTTATTACAACACACGCAAGACCACCACCACCACCACCACCACCACCACCACTACTACCACCACTACCATCACCACCACCACCATCACCACTAGCGATAGGTCAGCAGAAGGCAGGTGTCGACTCAACACTTGGAGATCTAAAAATACTACAATCACGCGACTCACGAGAGAAACGAAAAAGCGACAATAATTCAAGGATCCATCTCTCTTCTCTGCTTGACTTTCAGGGGTTTATTTTCTGTTCAGGCCAATGACTTCTATAGGGTTGGAGGGGGAGGAGGAGGAGGAGGAGGAGGAGGAGGAGGAGGAGGAGGAGGAGGAGGAGAGGCTGCATAGCTACTACTAATACCAATTTGAATACTAATACTACTTCTACAAATACCTAACCTTTACTGAAGCTATAAAAAGGATAAACCAGTCTCCCACTAACAGTACTGATCGATAAAAAATGAAAATGAAATTCAGTTCAAAATAGCATCTTGAAATTACTGTTTCATGGGTTGACGTGATTCTCGCCCTTTCATCCAAGCTGCTCACGTCACAAGTAGGAAGCAGGCAAGCAGGCAAGCAGACAAGCAGGCAGGCAGGCAGGTAGACAGACAGGCAAGCAGGTAGACAGGTAGGCAAGCAGGCAGGCAGACAGGCAGGTAGGCAGGCAGGTAGACAGACAGGCAAGCAGGTAGACAGGTAGGCAGGCAGACAAGCAGGCAGGCAGGCAGGTAGGCAAACAGACCGGCTTCTTTTTTCCATTCTTTCATTAATTAATTTACTATTCAATTTATTATTCATGTTCCTATTCATGTATGTAATTCAGTATTGTGTTAATTAATCTCTGTCATTAGATATTCATTCATTCACTGTTTCATTTCCTGTTTGTCTTTCTTTTCTGACCATAGCAGATTAGTTTTCTTCAATTTTTGTTTGTATTAATTTACATAATCATTCATTTATATACTTGTTAGTTTATTTATTTATTTGTATTGTGTGAGTTTACGGGGTTATTTATCTATATGCATTTTGTCTTAGGAAACCAACATCACCCAGTATAGTTAAATATTGGATTTCATTCTTCATATTAGGTAAGGAATTAGGTGAATTAGGGTTTGACACCACAGCAATAGGAAAACTGAGTCCAGATTCGTGTTCAAATGCCTATCAACCTCTATATACCTACTTAAAAGAGAGAGACAGAAAGAGAGAGAGAAAAAAGAGAGAGAGAGATTGATAACTTGTACTTTATATATTGGTGATGCTAATGGTGATGAGGGAAGGTGAGTTGATGGTGAAAGTTATTTTTAATCAGGAGAGATGTTAAGGTTTCGATGCTGATGCTGGTGGTGATGGTGGTGGTGGTGGTGGTGGTGGTGGTGGTGATGGTGGTGGTGGTGGTGATGCTGGTGGTGATGGTGGTGGTGGTGATGGTGGTGGTAGTGGTGGTGGTAGTGGTGATGGTGGTGGTGACAGCGGGTTGTAGGAAAGGCATTCAGCTTTAAGAGAGAGAGAGAGAGAGAAAGGGAGAGAGAGAGAGAGAGAGAGAGAGAGAGAGAGAGAGAGAGAGAGAGAGAGAGAGAGAGAGAGAGAGAGAGAGAGAGAGAGAGAGAGAGAGAGAGAGAGAGAGAGAACCACACCTTACCCACATCTCATCTCATTTTGAACCACCCTATCTTTCATTGAGATTGCACTCTCTCTCTCTCTCTCTCTCTCTCTCTCTCTCTCTCTCTCTCTCTCTCTCTCTCTCTCTCTCTCTCTCTCTCTCTGTGACCTTGACCTAAGCTAGAGTATTTTCCGGTTGGCTGGACGGCGCCTTCTTTCACCTCTCCACAATCAATGTTACACTCTCCTTAACCCACCTCTTGTTTTTTCCCCTCTTTTCCCCCTCTTTTCCCCTCCTTTCTCATTAGGTCCAGTAGGATTGCTGCTGTCTGTTCTTCCTTTGTAATCCTGTGTACTCTTCCTTTCCCTTCTTCCCCATTTTTTCCCGCTTAAACGTCACGGTCCGTCTTGTTGACATACCGCGGGAGAGACTTGGCGCTAATGCTTTAATCTTGCTTCAGGTCAATATTGGTCAACATTCTAAATTCAAGAAAACTGGCTCAATATAGCTTAGTATTGTTTATTGATGATGTACAACTTCAATTCATATGCTCTTTCACGTTTCTATGAAGGAAATATTTCTTTTATTATTTTGGAACCGGAAAATGACCAAAATTAAGGTTAAAAACGTATGTGTATGTATGTATGTTTGTTAGGAATTCCTGTACACATGGATTCCAAGGTATTTCAACTATGCAATGTGTTTTTCATGCTTAAGTGCAATGAAAAGTGTTTGAAGTGTCTCTCTCTCTCTCTCTCTCTCTCTCTCTCTCTCGCTCTCTCTCTCTCTCTCTCCTCTCTCTCTCTCTCTCTCTCTCTCTCTCTCTCCTCTCTCTCTCTCTCTCTCTCTCTCTCTCTCTCTCTCTCTCTCGTGGTTTCTAATTAGAGAGCCAGTCATCACCACATACAATATTAATGAGAGACAGAGAGAGAGAGAGAGAGAGAGAGAGAGAGAGAGAGAGAGAGAGAGAGAGAGAGAGAGAGAGAGAGAGAGAGAGAGAGAGAGAGAGAGAGAGAGAGAGAGAGAGAGATATGAAGGGAGGTGACAGACAGATAGACACACACACACACACACACACACACACACACACACACACACACACACACACACAGAACAAAGGTTACTTCCCAGAATTTATAATGCAACAATCATATAATCAATTGCTTGCTCAGACGCCAATAACATCATTAAGTATGAGCGACGTGTGTGTGTGTGTGTGTGTGTGTGTGTGTGTGTGTGTGTGTGTGTGTGTGTGTGTGTGTGTGTGTGTGTGTGTGTGTTGAAGAATTTTTATTTCATGTTTTCGTGTTTTTTTTTTGTTTTTTTTTACGTATTTACATTTTTGAGTTTCATTTTACTTACGTGTTTGTTTGTTTGTTTGTTTGTTTGTTTGTTTGTGTGTTTCTTCTTTTTAGTTTTGTTTTCGTTACGTTTCGTTCATATTATTATTATTTTCTTGTCTGTTTCTTTTCTTTGTACTGTGTTACGTGTGTGTGTGTGTGTGTGTGCGTGTGTGTGTGTGTGTGTGTGTGGGTGTGTGTGTGTGTTTACGTACATGCATTATGCGGAAGCTGGCTCACACCCCTTCAAGTGTACACGGAAGTATTCACATGCAACACACACGTAACTCACGCACACAGCCAGGCGAACACGCACACACACACACACACACACACACACACACACACACACACACACACACACACACACACACACACACACACACACACACACACACACACAAGATGTAAAATGCATCGAGTAATTCATTTAATTAATCATTGTAGTGCATTGTATAACGCTTTATGATACCTCCTCCTCCTCCTCCTCCTCCTCCTCCTCCTCCTCCTCCTCCTCCTCCTCCTCTTCCTCCTCCTCCTCTTATTCCTCCTTTCTTCACGTCGATATCAGGGTGACAAACGTAAACATTGGCAAGAGTTATTAGTTATTAAAGGAGGAAGGGGAGGAAGGGAAGGGAAGGAAAGAAGGAAGGAAGGAAAGGAGACAAGTAGAGAAAGGGAAAAAATGTAAAAGATAGGAAAGGAGAGAGAAAAGGATGAAGGGAGGGAAGGAGAGATCTAAATAATGGATAGAAGAAGATGGAAGAACAGGACGGAGGAAGAAAAAAAATAAGAAAGGAAAGGAGAGACGAAAAGACTTAATAAACACTTCTTTTATGTAAATGACGCCAATTATTTTACAAGATAATAAATTGTTCAAAGTCTCTCTCTCTCTCTCTCTCTCTCTCTCTCTCTCTCTCTCTCTCTCTCTCTCTCTCTCTCTCTCTCTCTCTCTCTCTCTCTCTCTCTCTCTCTCTCTCTCTCTCGCAGGTCACGTCTTTCTAGCTCGTGGGAACACAACCGAAATTAAGTCAAGTTGGCATTTATCTATTATTCGCAATAACGGAGAGAGAGAGAGAGAGAGAGAGAGAGAGAGAGAGAGAGAGAGAGAGAGAGAGAGAGAGAGAGAGAGAGAGAGAGAGAGAGAGAAAGAGAGAGAGAGAGGTAATCACTCTCAGAGGACAGATACACACTGGCTTGAAGACACGCGATGCGGAGGCTCTGCGGTGTGACCCGGACACACACACACACACACACACACACACACACACACACCCACACACACACACACACACACACACACACACACAGGTCACAGGTATTACGGTAATTCTATTTATCTTTACATGTTTTGTTTAACCTCATTCTTGTGGGGTTTTTTTTGTATCTTTACTCTCTATCTCCATCACTTTATCTCTCTCTCTCTCTCTCTCTCTCTCTCTCTCTCTCTCTCTCTCTCTCTCTCTCTCTCTCTCTCTCTCTCTCTCTCTCTCTCTCTCTCTCTCTCTTCATTAAGTCATTATATCTTCGTCTTCCCAGCTACCGGACTGTCTAATTATAAATGTTTTGTATTAATTTATCAACTCATCAAAGTATCTATCTATCTATTTATCCAACTATCTATCTATCTGTGTATGTCTATCTGTCAAAGTATTTCTGTTAATCTTCTTCACCTTTTCCAGCACTTTACAAAGCCTCTTTCTTTTCATCTTTTTTATTTTTCACTTTCTACTTTCCATCTTCCCTTCCCTCCCCGTCTCCCTCCCTCTCTCTCTCTCCTTCCCTCTCCTTCCCCCTTCACCAATCCTCTCGCACGCGGCAACGCCCGTCTATATCGTGCTATTCCTTATAGATGAACCAATCACGTACGCCGCTTCGATACTCTCAGCCAATCACAACGCGACTCTAATTATAACTATGACGCACGAACGAGATTTTAAAAACACACATCTCCACACACACACACACACACACACACACACACACACACACACACACACACACACACACACACACACATTGTTATTTTGATGAATTTTGAGTGTGTGTCTGTTCGTGTGGGTATGTGTGTGCGTGTGCGTGTGCGTGTAGGTGTGGTCCGGAAAAATGTTCAAAATATATGAACTATTTTCTGTTTTATAAAGAGAGGAAAACCTATTAAAAAAAAAAAAAAGTGACAGGAGATTTCAATACAAAATAGAAATAAAAGAAAATAGAAATTGCTGTATTTATTTTTTTTATATATTTTTTTTTTTTGGTTGTTGTTTTATAGGTTTTGAAAAAGGATGAAGCTGTGAAAAATTTCGTGTTTGAAAAAAAATTATTCATGCGTGTTTG